>APFE030402933.1:132226-185716 GCA_000404065.3 Pinus taeda
GTATGCGCATAGAGGTTTTGTGTGCCTGAGTGAGAGCAGGGTCTGAATCGAAGAAAATTCTGCGTCGACCTCCTCCGTGGTGACCTCTCTACGGAGAATATTTTCTTGGGCCTCTAAGTCTGAAATTCGCTGCTGAGTTTTCAGATTAGCCGCCGCCACATAGCACAGAGTTGCACGCCTAGCAGCAATCTCTGTGCAAGTGGTAGGGGTCGGGCCCAAGGACTGCCAACAGGAGGCAGTGCGACTGCACGCACCTCCCCTACTTGGGCCAGGGGTGGATCCATTCCTTGAGGCCATGAGAGAAACAAAGGGACTAGAGTACAAGGGGAACCAAAGGGTGAGGGACAAATAGAGGAGGGAAAAGGCAATGAGAATAATGAGGGGGAGATAGGGGAGGGGTGAATTTATAGGTGTCGAGAGGAGGAGGGAGACCAGAATGAGGGAGAGGGGATGGGAAGGAGAAGCATGCGTAGATCTGAGGAGGGGCGAATGAGTAATGGAATAGAATAGAGGATGAGACTGAGAGACGACGGTCACACAAGGGAGAGGAGAGGTGGCATTGTGGGCGCCAGAGACAGGTGAGCCAAGGATGAGTCTGTACTCAAGTGCCCTCCACCTATCCTTCCCATTGAGCAGAAAATAAATCTTGTAATGATGAAAAGTATACGAATAGTTATTGTTTGGTAGAGTGGTTATCTTCTTCATTGATTGATGCACATTGCTAACGGAGTTCCCCTTCCTCCAGTTCCTGCCACGCTCGGGACTTCAGTCGTAGGGTACAAGCCATACCCTCATTCGCCAGTCTATCCACGAATTTATTTCCCTTCCTTCTGATTGCTTGAAAGTGGAGGCCTGCCATGCTATCAATTCCCTGCTTTATCCATTGTATTATTTTGTTTAGGCACCAATTTTCCGAGATTTTGTCCACCTCAATACCCTGCTAAATTTTTTTACCAATTTAGGTCGCCAACGTGGAATCTCCTTCAACTATCAGAGGACTGAGGTTTAGGTTGTGCATTATGGAAATGCCATGTTCCATGGCATGAAGTTCAGTGGCATTGTTGGTGGTTAAACCTATATTTCCCTCATAAATCCATATTATCTCACCTTTCGAGTTTCTAAAGACCCCTCCAAAACCTGTTGGGCCCGGATTCCCTTTAGCTGCACCATCGTAGTTAAGCTTGAAGGTCCCCTGCTCTGGCAGTCACCATGTGTTATTTTTATTTCCATGCCTGGGGAGGGGAGTGACTTCACGAACCTTGATATGAAGGAGATCCAACATTGAGAGAATTCTCACTTCAAGGAGGGTGGGAGGGGCTTTGAAAGTCCGAGCGAATAGAGAGGTCACTGTTTCATGGAGCACACTTTTGATCTTCGCGATAATGAATTCCTGCTGGATAGAGAGGCCACGAAAGATTCTCGCGTTGTGTTCCTTCCACAGAGCCTAGCCAATCAAACCAGGTTTTAAATTCCATGCATGGTTAACCAAGGGATGGGGGGAAAGACCATTCTCTAGTTCATGATGGTACTTTGAATGGAAGAGGGGTCTCGATCAGAGCTTTTAAAGACCAAAGAAATCCAATTCTATAAATTGGACGCGAAAGGGCAGACATGCAACAAATAATTGGGGGTTTCTTCTTCTTGCTGGCAGAGGGGGCATCTCAATGGGCCAATAAAGCCTTTTCTTATTATATTGTCCCATGTTAAAAAAAATTTGTGCATGACTAACAAAAGGAAGATAGAAATTTTCAGCCAGTGCTTCCTGTCCCAGATTGCATTCCATTTCGGATCTAGTTAGAGTTGGTCGTGCTTTTCTATGTATCTATAGGCTTCGCTTAAGATGAAGTGTCCTCATGAGTTTATCCCCCATCTAATTTTATCCTCAGCAAGGTCGAGGAGAATTTGTCTTTTCTGTAACTCTAAGGAGAGGTCTGGCCAGGTTTGGGGATTCATATAGGAGTCCATTCCTCATGATTGATCCAATTTCTCCATCTATCATTTTCTTCATTTTTTCCCCAGTAATGGTTGACTTTGATCTTTCCTTTGTTTTTCATTTTAGCCTTGATATTTTGATAATGATCTTGATCAAGTTTCGACGTTTGTTTCCAGGAATGCTCCGAGAAAAGAGCCATGTTCCTGCTGCCTATTTCCCAGAAATTATGCCTTTGAATAATGTCCTTGTTCTGCCAAGCTTGATTCCAGATGACTGAACCTTTGATGTTTCCATTGATCCTAATGATTTGCTCTTATGTTAAGGAGGGGGTGTACTTAGATTTCGAGAGGGTACCCAAGGGGAGTTGGGGTTAGCAATCAATCTCCATAGGTTTTTGGCTCCCAGGGCCTTTCCGAGGAGGTCTATGTCTCTAAGACTGAGGCCACCATCTTTTTTGGGATTGCATATTTTTTCCCATGCTACAAGAGCCCATTTTTGTTTGACCTCTGCACCTCTCCATAAGAAGTTCCTCTTAAGGTTTTTTATTTTGTTTGAAATCAATTTTGGGGTTGCCAGATTCGTGTACATGTAAAGCAGGATGGCCTGAAGGACAGATTTAACTAGGATAAGATGACCAACCAAATTTAGAGATCTGAAGGTCAAGTTGACCATGCTTTTCTCCAATTTGTTTATCAGGTTCTCCCAAGTGGCCCAGGAGAGAGGCCTATCTATAAGGGGAACACCAAGGTAAGTGGAGTGGAGAGTGCTAATAGGAATGGCTAGGATTCTGGTGATGTTCCTACAAATGGGCAGTGGAGTGTTAAAGAAAAATAACTTGGATTTAAGGGGATTTATGGAGGTGCAAAAGAGAAGTTAGTAAGGATGGACATCAAAGAGGCAGCCTCTTTAATAGATGGGAGGCCCACGAGAAGAGTATCATCCACAAATGTCTGGTGAGTTGTAGGGGTGTTGAGGCATGGGGCTAGAGACCAAAGAGCTTACTTTCATGCAATTCCACCATTATAAAAAAGAGGAATAGAGAGATTGGATCCCCTTGCCTGATACCCCTTGTAGGATTGAAGGGTTGTGAAGGTGATCCATTCACGAGGATGGAGAAGAAATCTCCTGACACCATAGCCGTGATCCACTTGATGCTTTCTTTGTGGAAGACGAATGCAACCAAGACCTATCTCATATAGTTCCAACTAATTTTGTCAAAGTCTTTGGACATGTCTAGGTAAATCATCATACCATGTATTTTTTGGGATTTGAGTGAATGAATAAGCTCATGAGAGAGGATGATACTATCCATGATTTGTCTTCCTTCCACATAGCTATGGGCCTAAATTTGTCTGGGGAATCCGTAGAGATTCCCTTGGGCATCAGAGTCAGAAAGGTGGAGTCAAGGGCTTTAAGGACGGACTTCTGAATTCAATATTCCTCCACCGGGGTATGAACATCCAACTTTATGATAGGCCAAAAAGCTTTTTAGAAATCAATGGTGAACCCATCTAGCCCTGGAGATTTTCCGTTGGGCATTCCCATGGCCACATCTTCCACTTCCTGGAGGCAGACTTTCCTTATGAGCATTTTGTTATGGTCCTCCGTGAGGATTTTTGGAATATTCTTAGTGATCTTTTTGATATCCTGATCCTGATCATTCCTTGGCTCTTTGAGAAGAGGGTTGTAATAGTGGGTGAGCTCTGTTTCCAACTCCTCTTGAGAGTGAATGAGATGACCCTCTTGGTTCTTCAGAGCCAGAATTTTGTTGTTCCTGTTGTGGTGTATCATTGTTTTATGGAAAAAGGTCGTGTTCCTTTCCCCACATTTCAACCAATTTATTTTGGATTTTTGTTGCCACAAATTTTCTTCTTGAATGGCTCTTTCATCCCATCTTTGTTGTAGTCGTTGTTCCTCTTGCTTACTAGTCACCATTAGCCCTTCTTCAATTATATTTTGTTGGAGAAGTTCCAGTTGGTGTTCCAAGTTTTTTATCCGTAATGATATTGCCAAATGTTTCTCTGTTCCATTTTTTTATTTCCTCTTTGATATGTTTTAACTTTTATTGGAAAGTATACATTTTTTTCCCAGTTCTGATGGGAGAGTAAGTCCACCATTGTTTCATTTTTTCCATGAAATCTGGATGATTCAACCGGAAGGCCTCAAATCTAAAAGTCTTATTCTTTGGACTCATGGAAATTTGAATCTTGAGAGAGACAGGCCAATGATCATAGCCTACTTGCGAAAGCATTCTCACCTCTGTTTCCCAGGAGGTGAGATAGGTTGCCTCAGATAGAAGGAAGCGGTCTAAACAAGAGGCTATTTGATGATCTCCTCCTCTTCTGTTATTCTAGGTGAATAAGCCATTGCTAGGGGGAATGTCAATGAGGTTGAGATTTTCAATGGTGGCAAGGAAAGCCTCAAAGTCCTCATCTAACTTCCAGATTCCTCCTTTCTTTTTAGATAAGTTAGCTATCATATTGAAATCACCAGCTATGATTTTGATAAGGTGGTGCAGAGAGTCAAGGAGATTGGATATGATTTGGAGAATTTTGATATGGTTTATCACCTTGTGTGGGGCATAAACATTAGTTATATTAATGGTCTCGTTGGTGCCTATGATTCTTAGGATCACTATTAAGGAATGGTGAGTGGCCAGAGAAGAAATAAGGGCAAGTTTGGAATTTTTCCAAAAAGTCATTTTTCCCCCCGCCATGTATGTACCCGTATTATCCAAGGAGTTGTAAGGCTTGAAGCACGAGTTGAGAAGGAGGGGAGGGTGAATCAAATCCAGTTTCATTTCTTGAATGAGCAGGATGTCGGGATGATCAGGCATGAATTTTCTTTTTAAGATGCGTTTCTTCCCAGGACTGTTAAGTCCCCTAATATTCCAAGAGATGCAATTCATTGACATGGGGATGGGTATAGAGCTAGAGCCCTTACCTTTCCTTCATTAATTAGCTTGGCTCCCAGTTCTTGAAGGAGCTGACTAGTGGTCTTTCATCCTCGCTTTCTTCTTGACCCTTTGAGGTTGAGTCCTTCTACTGGAATGTTGGCTAATATGCCTTTTGAAGTTGTACTTTCTTGTGCTGGATAGTGAGCTTCGAGTTTTAATTCTTCCTGAAGGAGATAAGCTCCTTCGATTTTTTGTAACTATTGTTTTGATATGGAATTTATTCCTTTTTGTTTCCATTCCTCTGCAATTGTTGCAAGGTCTACCCCCTGCAAAGCTTCCTCTAGTGTTTCCTCTGTTTCTACTTGCTGCATTTTTGTATCCTCTAGCGCCTGCTCCTTTCCTCTTAGATTGGTATTACCTATATCCATATCATCTTGTTCGTTGTCTACTGGGTGCATTTCTTCATCTCCTGCTTCATCTGCTATCATTTTGTCAGAGTCCCTTTGCTCTTGGGTATTGTTTAGTACCTTGAACTGATTCTGGCTTGCTTCTTTATATAGGTTCTTCTTGGGGATAAATTTGTTCATGTTATTCTTGTTCCTAGAGATTACTTGGTTGAACCCTTCACTGTCTTTTTGTTTATTTGCTTGCTCTTGCGTTTGAGGGGTTTAATTCATGGGATCATCTCATAAAATATGCCCATGCTCGTGACACTTTCTGCATCGAAAGGGAAATTGTTCATAGTCTATACTTTGAAGCCAGACTTCATCCCTGGAGATTAATTTGATTGCTTCTGGCAGGGCACCAGAGACATCTATATATACACAGATTTGGGTGTAGGAAACATAGTGACCCATTCTGGTGCCTTTAAACATTTTGATGTACCCCCCCAGCTAGTCTCCTATTCCTTTTAAGACTGAAGGAGCCCAATAATCAGTTGGTAAGGAGTAGAGGCGTACCCAGACTGGAACAGTAGTAAAATCCTCTTTTTCTGGTGTGAATTTCTCCATCTAGAATCTCATGTATAAAACGGTTGAATTGTAGAAATAGGGTCCTCTTTCAAAATTTTTGTCTCTGTCTTCTAGGAGGTCAAAGATGAATGTGAAAAATCCTTTAGAGCCTAGTTGAAGTCTGATCTCCCCTTTGGGTTTCCATTTTCTCTGAATCCACTAGTTCAGGGCTCTTTCAGTTGGCCAGATTCCCATGAACTTGCATATAACTACGTGTTCCTACATGTATTCTCTATATTCAGCAACCCTAGGGTCCTGGATTTCCAGTTATGGGATTTTCTTGGCTTTGGGATTACAATTATTCTTGGTCCTTTTCCCCAGATCCTGCAGCTACTCCTAAGATTATGAAGGATTGTCGTTAGCAGGGAAGGGTGATTCTGCGACTTTGCGCTTGTCTGCCTGAGTATCCTTGGTTGATATTTTCATTGTGTCTTCGTTCCTTGTTGGCAACTCATTTTGTTGTGGATGAGTAGTTTCTTCTTTGTCATAGCTTCCTCCTGGTGGCATATAGAAGGCAGAGCTGGAGGCAAACTTTGTGAAGAATGAAGCTTGGTCTGGCAACCAACTAGAGACCATATCCTTGAAGCAGTGGGCGCCAGGATGTTGTTGCAGATCCGCCATGGTGGGTAGGGCCCCAAGGGCCAGAACCAGAGGCACCTAGGGAGGTCGCGGAGCGCGCACAAACCCTAGCACGCACAAGCCATCATTTTTTTTTATATATTCTAATAGTTAAATCAATCCTCAAAATTATTTGCAACTTACATTGATTCTCTTCTCAACACTAATTTAAATGACAATTAAAATTAATCCCTGAATTTTTTGGGCGAAAAAAATTATAATTTTTAAATTGTTGTTTCTATTTATTTTTAACTCAAAAATCTTTGCCTATTTAAATTGTAATCTTTGTAACAGAGAAAATTTAAAATTAAATTGACCAGATTAATCTTAAACATATTAGGCATATATAAAATGATCAGAATAATTAGATGTTCAACAATTTTTTCATGGTCACACAGCTAAAACCAACCTAGAATCATATTAACCCGAAATCTATTAAGCGCTGAGTAGGATCAAATCTCTCAAGGTACAAACCTTTCATTAAATTTTACACTCAAAAAAGAGGTTTGCACCTAAAGAGATTTGATTCCTCTTGATAGATCAAGGAATTAAATGATTTTAAACTGATATTTAAATTAAATATTTTCCCTTTAATAATTATGTTTCTTTTATATTTATTACTACATCTATAATTTTTTCCAAAAAAAAAAAAAATTAACATAAAATAAAAACATTAACATGCAAGAACTTAATTGAATTTAAGCTAAAACAAATGATTTAACTTATTAAGTTAATTCTTAAATGTGAAATCTTTGAAAACATCTCATTTCATACTTTAATATTTAAGGTACTTTTAAATTTAAAATGTTCAAAAATATTGAATTTTATTTTTAAATATTCAAATAAAAATATTAAATTGAAAGTAGTATAATTAAAAATTTATAATATTTTTAATATTAATGAAATATAATTTTCTGACCAACTTAATTAGTGTAAATTGTGTGAATAAGCCCAACATTTTGGGTAACCACTCTACCATCATCAAAAATTTAAAACTATAAAATAAAATAACCGCTCAAAACATTAACCATTTCCTACAAAGTGTATATATATGGGTTATATATATATATATGTGTGTGGGGGTGGTTATAATTATAATTATAATTAGATGATAAGTAGCTTGTAATGATGGAGTTTAACTTGTTCCTTCAGTTCTACGCTTGCACTCATTAATTTCTCTACACTGCATCTTGTCTCCTAAGATTACGAAAGAAATGGAATATTGTTAAGAAAGGAGAGGTGTGTGGACCATGTTGGCATCCAGTACGCATGGCGTGGTAAAATTATAGAAAGTCATTAAATGAATATAAAGGAATAGATATTGACATCAATTTTAGGTGGCACATGGTACATAGGTATCTCTTAGGTAGCCATTATATTAGATGTTCAGTTTATAATGTATAAGAAAATATATAGAATTTAGTTAGTTGCGGATTTATATGAATTTAATTTATTTCGAGTATTATTTTTTAAATTAGAGAAAGTGTTTAGTTGGTAATTTTAATAGTTTTATGAAAATATATTACATTTTTTTAATCTAATAAATAGTTATAAATAATTATTTTACAATTTAATTTAATAAGATAGAGATGTTTTAACATAATGTAAGGTGGGTAATATTAACACATGTAGATTTAATAAAAATAAATATAATGTTCTCATTTTTATTGTTTTTGGAAGTTGTACTTGTTTTTCAAATTATCACACTTGAAGTAATTAATACTTTCTCTTCTTAGACTTTATTTTGACAGGGCATCTCTCGCTAGTGGTGAATGTGGGGGAGGGGCAATGATTTATCTTCGGAAACATCACTCTTTCAAACTTTAGATTGGTCTGGGAAGAGGATCAAACAACCATGTGGAGTTGTTAGCTCTAAAGTACCTCTTATTATTTGCTATGGAAAAAGAATGATGATTCTTACAGGTCTTTGGAGACTCCATGGTTGTCATTAGCTAGTTCAATGAGACTCAAAGATGTCATAGTCACATTTTGTTGCCTATATTAGAAAAGATTCTACACATCAAACATGTTTTTACTCATGTTTCTTGTTGTCACATCTACTAGGAGTAGAACATAGCCACAGACACTTTATCTAAGAAATGTGTTGCTTAGGATATGAGAATTTGGAAAATCACTAAACAACTAGGTGAAGACACGAAGACGTATTTTCACAAGCTCTTCTTTGATGGTTTTCAGCAGGCTCAATAACTGGGAGATGTGATATTTATTTTTGCTTTTTGCTTTTTTCTCATGACTGAGGACGGTTGATGTTAATGTATATAAATCTGAATATGAACTTTTATAGGTCTTTTTATGTATACAGTTCAAAGACTTAGTATGTCAAATCCTAAGCATGTTTCAACTTGATCTTTCCAGTTATGTTTGATGTTAGGATTTTCATAATGCACAAAGATGCATCAATAGAATGCAATGCTTTCATTATCTAATGAAAAATCGTGATGTTTTTCGAAAGAAAAAAAAAATTATGTTTCATTGCAAAAAGAGAAAAGTATCAATTATTTTTAATAATTTCATATTAATAAACTTGTAATATATAAAACTTATATAATATCATAAATATCCTCAGCATTAATATAAATAGTTTAATATATAAAAAATATTAATAATGACATAAATATATCAAATTATAAAAATAAATACAATATTAATTTGAATATTATTTTTAAATAATCAGCGAATAGAAATACATTAATTATTATTATTCATGAGGTATTCTAATCTATTACTTTTCCAAATCCTCCCATAAAATTTAAACAAAAATTTAATAAAAAGTATTTAAAATTGGTTTTATTAATAATTGTGTTGAGAGACAACTCTCATGTTAGTAGGAAAAGAGATGTTGTCATGCCTTGTCATATTATGTAAACATTTTGACTCAAATAAATTACAAAATAAAAATAAAAATAAATAAATAAATTATTAAACATTTTCAAACTCTTCACTTACAACAAAAATAAAAATATAACATTATAATGTATTTATTATATTCATTATTAACAACTTAAATTTATCCTTATTTTTAGATTTATTAGGTGCCGAGAAAGATTATATCTCTTGATATAATATCTTTAAAGGAAATAAATTTGGATTCTTCTATATATATAATCATAATTAATGAATATAATCTAAATTAAAATTAAGAAACATAAATAAAATAAAACATATAATATATAAAGAATTATGTGAAAACATTATAAAAATTTATTATAATTAAAATAGATGTTCATAGGTAAATATGTGCCTAGAATAACATTGTGAAATTGAACATCTATACTACAAGCAACCTTTGGTCTAAAGTCAAATATTGTGATGACATCTCTCACATAAATTACGAGGAGCTCTCATTAGGTAGGGAGAGTGTACAACATTCCACCGCGTTTATATGATGATTACCCAGTACAAGGGAGTAAATTTGGCTTAGAATTAAATATATTTGGAAGCTTCTAACTTTCATATCAAGAAATGGTAATGTAACATATAAGCTTTAGCTAGGGTTAATAATTTTCATTATGAATGAAGGCACTCATTGTAGAATAACTTTGCATCCAAAAGTCTTGATCTTACATTCCATGCTCTGATATGACATTATTCAAAGAAAAAACAATGATGAATTCCATTTGGAGTTGGTAATTGCACATGATAACATTTTTTTTGTTTGAATATTATACCATTCATTACATAGTTTGAGCTCCAATTCAAGTTAATCCTTTTAATTTTAGAAGTGTGTGTATCTAGGTATATATAAGAGAAACTTTTCCAATTTAATGTAACTATTATTGTTAAAGAGTAAATAACTTTTATTCTAATTTTGGAAAAGTTATAAATTTAGTCAACCCAATTCAAATGCTTCCAGTAAAACTATAGGCATCTGGATTTTTTAATAGTTTTAATTGTCTCACGGGTTGAGGCTTGTATAATAATTTGATAAAATGCTATAAGATGTAAAACATCGTGCAATGCATTATTCTAAGTTTCAATATGTGAAGTTAAGTAATGTAATTTGATATAATATTTATCTATTTATATTGAGTATTGATAAATATTGAGTATGTGAAGTTAAGGAATGTAATTTGATATCTTATTTATTTATTTATATATATGGAGTATTGATAAATATGGAGTATTTTGAAGTGTAAAATTATATATAAAAGTTAAAATGGTCAAATGGTCAAATTTATGCTCTATATGTGTTAATTATTTATTCAGATTTTCATACATCTTACTACTAATAATCTCGATAAATTTTTACTACAATCATGAATCAACCTATTTCATATGTGAGTAATATCACTCTTCCTCAACTTTCCCTCTATAAAAAACCAACATATGAGTTTGTGGATATGTTTGTTGTAAACAATGTCTTGAGAGTTGTGTTCCCGACAAAACATAAACATGCATTCAATATCTTCTACTTTGTAGGTACTCTTTGAACATGGTCCTTCATTAGAGGGACAAGTAGAACCAATTCCTAACCACATTCCAAGATGTTCATGGTGATTTTCCCGAGGAATGGAATGAGATGGTCTAACAATCAACAAGTATGTTTGATGCCAATGGTATGTATTTCAAATTGGTAAACCTTATTATTTGGTTAGTACATTATAATCAATGATGTGTTAGTCCTATAACTAGTCATATAAGTTATTATATTTGTATATGTTGAGTTGATACGACAACTAAACCATTTATATGTAGGTATGTGAGAGATTCTAAGAAGGGATTAGACTTCACTCTATATTATGGGATCAAACACATGTATAAGTATCTCACGTTTTTCTTAAGACAATTAATTAGTTAGCTTTTCTTTTTAGTAATAGAGAGAGATCTTCTAGAATGGAAAAACTTTATTCTTAATTATTGTTAGGGGTGTCCTAGTATAATATTGTCCCCAAATTATGACAATCATATTTTAAAAATTGAGTCTTGTCAGCATTGTTAGTATAGGTTAAGGTATTTTTTTAATTCTTTACTAAGCTTCAATAATTTTTCATGCTTTGGTTTAAAAAAAAATGGTGTGGTCCTATAGATCTATGTTTGATCGGCTAATACATATTTGATTCATGGGAAGACCTTTAACTAGTGCATAAAGACCTTGGAATTGTTGGAAATGAAGTATGCCAACCTTATGGATTAGCCACTCACTAATTATGACATGCACTCTCATTGATGCCTTGGTTGCAATAGTTGCATAGGTACTTCCAAGAATCTCATTTATTTGCTCATGACTTCCTTTCTTCTAGATTACAATGGAAATTTGATGGGCCATTGATGTTTGTTGTTCCTTAGTTCATACCCGTCATACATAGTTGACTCGTGTGCATTCTATCCTATAATTCCAAGATCTGTGTAAAATCAAGTGCTAAAGATATCTAGCTTAAATGGAATAAGAGATATGCTTCAATGATTCATTTCTACTCATCAATCTAATTAATGAGTAATCTACACCACACCACCAAAATTATTAGTAAATATCTACCATAGAGATTGATACCAACCATCTACCTATTGCTAAAATGGTATTTTTAATCTTCCACTAAGGAGGTCTTGATGGGCCTCCCAATTTATGTATTTTGAGGCCCATTTTGGAGATGATGTGACATTCCTTGTATACCAAAAGACCTATATTATCTACTACTAATACATATAACTTGGTATTTGTGCATTTAGTTATAATGATATGATTGGACGATTGATTTATGTGATGTAACTTAGTCTTTGTGACTTTGATAAATTTGTGCATTTCTAAAGGTGTATTAACCAACATACATCATAGATGCCAAAATTGGCATATTGTTAGCACCCATCTAATACCTTTTCATCCACCATTTCCCCACTTTCCATCCTTTTCTACTACCCTTTCCATCCCTATTGATACATTTTCAGTCAAGGTGTAAATATCCTTCTATCTTCCATTTTAATGATTATACTTATGGATCTTTTGGGATTTTTTTCCCTTTTTGTCCAAATAGTTGGATACAGGATATAAGACTGCACAAGTAATACTTAGCACAGGTGTCTCAATAGTGGTTTCAACTCTTAGTAGGTATTGTGACTCCCTATAGGTGCTATAACTCTTTCTTCTCAAACAAAGTAAAATTGTTGCAACTTCAAGATCTAACCATAGTTGCTACAACTCTTCATTGTTACTATAACTCTTCAATGTTGTTGCAACTTCGGATCATTATCATTGTTGTAGTGACTCTGGTGATGTAATTAATGTTGTTGTAACTTGTGCTACCCCTGCTAGTGTTGCATTGATGCAAACCCTCATTTTGCATGTTTCTACAACTCAAGAAATGATAATGTAACTCTACACATGTTGTGGAAACAAGAAAATCAACCATTCAGCTATTAATTTTTTACCATTCAAGAAGTTAATGAATGGTTTCTTATACAAGAAGACAAAAAGAGCAACTAATGACCAAGATAAGAGGATGCCTCATCCACCATCTGTTGCATAGCTGAATTGAGTCAGTCATTGCCCATTTTTTCCATTTTCTATGAAAATCAATATAACAAGATGAACATACTAACTCTAATGGTTATCCATCCACCTGTTTGATTTCTTTAGATAGAAAACATCTTGTATAAAAAACCTCTACTCTCCTTATGCTAGGTAACCAAAAATTGAGAATTGAGAGAGAAGAACAAGTTATTGTACTTTCCATATTTCTTGCAATTTAATTTCCTTTTCAGTCCAGTTTGAGCAATTATGTGTTGAGCATTTGCATTTTATTGTTTTTTAACTAGTTCCTCATCTAAGGAGATAGGGTCCATTCCTTAGTTGGGTATTTTTTGTATCCATAACATAGATATACCTGTAATTTCTATTCCTATTTATTTCTACATTTACTCTATTTTTTCACATTAATGTAACCCCAAATTTTTAGACTTTCTAGAACCTAGCACCGAGTATCTAATTCCAGGCAAGAAATTAATGAACAAACACATAGTTAGGTTCTTAAAAATATTCAATAGAAGAAAATAGCGATCTAAACCACATGAATCACAAAGATATCTATACCCAACAAATCATTTCATCATTAATAAAGCTCAGAACATACTTGGGCCCCCATTCTGCTATAATGACCCAACTAAGAAAATATATATTACAATATTCCAGATCTGATCTAGCAAATTTTCTCTCTCTTGTAGATTTATATCTCCAGTATGCACTCGCTTAGACCCAATACATTCACATTGAGATACAACTCTCAATCTTATGTTGTTGTGTTTCTTCTCCCTCTCCTTAGACTTGTTTTTATGACTTTGCACTGAATCAAAACCCTAAGCCTAATCTCAAAGTGATTGATGGCCAAGATTAGATCTCACCTCACTTGAAATGAGCCGCTAAGATTAAAACTTATTCACTAAAGTAAATTACTTTACTTTTCCTAAGTTTTATTAGCTCAATAAGTCAGCGTATTAATATGTGGTTTTTCCTACGTTAAAATCATGCTAAGTCACATTAGCAACTTGTTGAACCTATAGCAAGTGTTATAAGGAGATGTAGGTGACTTCTACACACCTAGTATCAGTGGTAAATTTCTAAGAATATGTGCCAAAAATCTATTTTTACTATTAATGACTAAACATCTTAACAACATGATGAATGGAAAGAGACTCTATATCATTATCCAAAACACTTATCTTCATATATGCACATAAAAGACGAGAAAATCCTACAAAAAATAACAAAACTAGAAGCACATGCAAATACCCCACAAAATATACTCAATGGAAAGACAAATTTTATTAAATAATATATTTAAAATGATTCATGAGAAGTAGAACATAAATTACTTGGGTCAGTTACCATCCCCCTTTATGCGAGGGTTCTTCTACGTCCCTTGTGTTGCAAGTAGGTGCTTCTTTCTTTTCTCCCTATGCAAGTGAGAAATGGAATCGTGAATAAGGAAATGGGAGAAGTTAAAATGGAGAGCTCAAATGTTGTAGGATCAAAATGATGATGATGATAGTGTTATGTGTGAATGGTGATGGAAAAACCTCTCTATGTATAATAAAATTCTATATTAGACTAGATATAGTGAGATAATAAAATATTTGGTTAACTAGATCAAGATCTAATTGCTATGAGTATTTTATTATTTTTGGGAGAGGAAAATATTAGACAAATGGAAAATAATATTTATTTAGTTAATTAAATAAAAAATAATGATTAATTGATTTAAATAAGAAAAGTGGATGAAATCATTAATAAATGAAGATGATTTATTAATTATTTCTAGGAGATATGGTCAAAATAAGTTAGAAATATAACTAAATAGTGATTTAATAATTATTTCATGAAACAAAAGTGTGATGATTAAGAAATAATAAATAAATAAAGATTTATTTAATTATTTTTATGGAAATGGTAAATGTGGGTGAAAATAAAATTGATTATTTTCACATAACTGGGTAAATATATGAAAAGAACATGAAGCTAATTAAATAATTTTATGCATTATTTTCACATGCATAAATTGAATGGAAATAATTTAGGAAAAGTGTTGGGATGGGGTCCCCAGGAGTAGAATTGAGTTAACTTGGTCATTTTTTGTAAATAATTTTGTAAAAGATGTAAAGTCTCCGCGAAATGTGGACGCGGAGTGCGTGGATAGATAGAGTCAAAGGGGCCTTAGCCCCTTGTTTTTGGTCAGTTTTGAAGACTCACCCATGAGCCAGGGGCCATGGTATTGTATTTGGAAAGATATAAGTAATTAAGTCTTAGGGGTACCTTTGGATAGGGATTTGGGTACGTTGAAGAGTTTTTGTTGTCTTCAGCAAGGGCTAAGGCAGGAAGGCTCTACTTTAGAGCCTTCTTGCACTTAGGTAGAGAAAGGGAGGCTCATGCAGCTGAGTGTGTAGGAGGCCTAGGTAGAGCCTATAGCTGAGTGCGCGGACCCCTGCAGTTGTGTGCGCAGGGTAAGAAGAGTCTGTAATCGATGAATTGAAGATCAATAAAGACAATTTTTTGAAGAATTACAGAGTATTTCCATTGCATCTGCTTTTGTTATATGTTGTCGATTAATGACTTTTTTATGAAATATTGAATGAATGCTACACGAATCACTGAATTAGTCTTAATAATATATGAAATGAATGGTTATCCACTTTCGTGAAGTTAGAATCTATTTCTCTTATGTTTTCTGACGAATTAAGTAGATCTATGCGAACTCTGGTCTAGGGTTGATTTTTGATGCGCAAAAGTAGGTGAATCAACTATTTAAGGTCCGCAAGAACTGATTGTGGACCTTCGTGGAGGTTTGGAAGAAACTTTAACTTATAGAGGCCTAGGAGTCTACTGATCTTCATAGAATCAGATCTAAGGTGTTGGAAGACACCACACTAGCCTTTGGATGTAGAAACTTGGTTCTTGCATCCCCCCATAGCGCTTCGAGTGAGACTGCAACCTACGCTATGCAAGTTGTTGCTGAAAGGGCCAGTAGTGCAGGGTTTTGTTGGTTGGCGCAACTAACTCTGAACCTGGGTCAAGGCACCCTAAGCCAACAAATGGTTCCATTTCCGAGACGAGAATCTGCTTAAAGAGATGTGTGATGTTGCATCATTGGAATTCGACAAAGAAAGAGATTGAAAAGTGGTTAGATCGAAAGATTCACGAATTTATATGAGTGGTTAGCTAAATTGGCAGACAATCAAGGAAGGTGGAAGCTCATAACTCCTATAGTGTGGAAGCCAGAATTGGTACGAAGACTAGGGACATTCAATAACAAGATCGTGTGGGCTATCGATCACTAGCTTGATAAAATTCTGGGAGGATTTGTTACTAAATTTTCAATAGACACATCAGTTACCTATAGCAAAGCGGAACAAAAATTCTTCAAAGGACCGCGAGGTAAGTACATCAGGTCATTGAATACTTGGATTAAGATGTCATTTTTTGAAAAGTGGATAACGCCATTACCTTGATGTTCAGAGCTACATGGAGTGGAAGATTCTTTAGAAATCGTTAAGAATTAGGACCAGAGTATAACCCATTGATTGAACATCCTTCAAGTGACAACGAAGGGGCAGTGCAAACTACGTCGTGAGGCATTGTTTAGCTAATAACTCAAGGTATTTCTACAACACATGATCCATTCACTTCACCTCCACCTCCACCTCCACTTCATACACCTTCACCCACACCTCCACCATCACCACCACCATTCAGCATGGCGAACGCAATGAAGATGTCGATCTTCAAGGGCATATGAAGTGAAGATCCAGAGCAGTTTTGGTTTATTGTGAACAGTGTATGGACAGCGTAGCAAATCATCGATGATAATATAAAGAAGGCGTAATTGGTTACCGCCTTACAGGATCGCGCGCTAACCTAGTATATTAAGTATTGTGTTGACAATCCTCGTGCATCGTTCACAGAGACTCAAGCAAATTTGAACAAATAATTTAGTAAGCCTAAATCTGAGGTGCAGTTGTTATTGAATTTAAAGAGACCCTAATGAGAGTCAAGGAGACACCTTGGGACTTTGATCAGAGGTTGAAGTGCCAGATCAAATAGGCTAACATGCAAATCTCAGATAGCCAGCATCGCCACTGGTTTATCGCATCGCTTTTGCCACATTTAAGAATTTCTTTGTCACAGCAGAAGATAGCAACGTACGCAGAAGCCTTGAAGATTGCAATGAGGCTGAACGCATCACCTATTCAGGATACAAACCTACGGGTACAACAGATCCACTCGTATTTAGTGAGCCTACACCTAGAGTTACAAAGTTTGAAGAAAGAAAAGGAGACTAGGTCAGAAGTGCGCACAGAGGTTTGGTGCTTGAAATGCAAGTTCCATGGGCATGATAAATATCATTGTCTAGTATACGTGAATTATCTTATAGCGGGAGAGCTAGCCCCCCTGAATCTAGAAGCCCTAGCCGGGTCGAGCATAGGAGTTTTGCTATGGTGCACCATTTTTCAAGTTACTGGGAAACATGTGATGGATAATTGCCATTTACTTCAGAAGTTTGTTCAGACATGCCAGCAGTTTTTCTGTAATTTCTGTAAATCTGTGGGCCATGATGAGCACCATTGTTAGAGCTATGAAGTGATGATGGAAAGAATCTCTACTTATCGTATGCAAGTAGAAACCCAGCCTCCAGATCAAGGCATAGGAGGAGCACGAGGGGGTTTTCAAGGCCGAGGACGAGGACCTGGTAGAGGTCGTGGTCAGATTATCTACTACAACTGTGGATAGTCAGGGCATTTCGCACGAGACTGCCTAAATCCTACACATCCTTCATGTCAATACTGTAGACAATTCGACCATGCAATAGAAAAATGTGAGGTGCTAGTAGCTAAAATACAAGAGAAGAAAACGAAACCTCAGCAGCTATGCAAAACTTACAAATGATGAAGGTTGAGCCCCGCAAGGAAGATCATAGCATTAATATTGTACTAAGAAGTGGTATGATGACTACCGCAGACAAATGAAATTATCCTGAAGAAGATGAATGGGTCCGCAAAGCTCCTGAGAAAGAAGTCGCCTTTGACCTTAATCGCGCTAAGGAAACATTCATGGAAGCAAAGAATAACTTCATTGAGGCCTCCACCTCAGGAAGCCAGGAGAAGACACCAAAAACTAGTACGACACAAGAGGTTGACCCTTCCGTACTCACTACGTTTTTAGAGACCTGTATGAAGTTACTGTGTGACATGAAGGTTGTGGAAGGATTGCAGGACTTACTAGACAAGTGTGCCAATAAGGAAAAGACTCCTTTTGAGTAGCACATGGTTTGAAATATTGGTAATCATAAGGCATGAACAGGACATGAGATGTGGCTAAAAGTACAAATAGGCAATTATGAAATGGACTGGGTCATTTTGGATCTGGATTTGATGTGAATTTTCTACCGAAACATACATGTGAAAGGATGGGGATACCTATACTGCAGTGGTCTCCGATTCAGCTCCAAATGGAAAATTAGAAGAAAATCATCCCCATGGGACGATTACATGGAGTAATGGTTGATATTGAAGGTGCGAGTGCATTAGCAGATTTTGAAGTTATCGAAATTGTTGATGATAGTAATCCCCACCCCACGCTCCTAGGAATCGACTAGGTTATTGATATGAATGGTGTTATTAATTTGAAGAAGAGGAAAATATCATTTGAAAGGAAATCGTTAAGGGTTATAGTGCCACTAGATCCTACAAAAGGGGCACATTATACTAAAACAGTCCGCGATTACGTAGAAAATGACGATGAGTTGGATCAAATATACAAGATAACAATGCAAGATCAGGATTGGATCAACCTAATGGTGAATGGACAGATGACACGGAACTGAGAGAGTTCCTGCACTTCTGACTCAGATGAAGAATTAGAGCATTGGAAAAACCACTTACATGAAGTATCTACATTGTAATGCAATATGATGAAAAATTCAATACGTTGTGTTTCATCGAAGGTAAGAAAGTTACCTTATTATGATCGTTTGACTGACATAAATATGTTTCTAGATAAATTTGAGTGTGAAGGCCCTGAAGACCACCATTTTCAAGCATTGGAGTTGGTGCTACGCCCTCACCATGGTGGGGTACGCATAAGGATAGTTTTGTTGGATGGAAAGATTACAGGAGAATGATGAAGTTATGATTTGGGCATGCTAATACAAGGATGACTAAAAGGTATAATGGGAAGGATGATCTGTGCGATCACCTAGAAAAGTACACCTAGGCATGGGGGACAGAACCGCAACCAAAATGGGTACATATATTTTTCATGCCTTGGATATAATCCCCATGAACTGGTACCTCGAAACAGAGCTCCGCCACGGCACTTCAGAATGGGATGTATTGAAGGAATGCTTATTATTGACTTTCAACTTCAAGGATGGGTTTGCAAGAATCAATGAATCACTTCAAGAAATTAAAGCGGTTATCTTCAGGGCATCGAAGGAACCTATGGAATGGACCTAACCAGATTGGAGCACCCAGTTTCACCACGCATTGGAATACTATAATGTGACCGTTGAAGAGGAGGAGGAAGACCTAAGAAATATCAATATTCCGAAGACAGAAGGGCATCATGAAGTAGAAGGATTGCAAGTAAAGAACCCAGACATCTCTACACCTTTAAAAGCAAGAAAAGTAAACATTGGTGATGAAGAAGAATCAAAGTTTGCGAAGACTGGAGACTATTGGGACACCACTATAGTATACAAAGTTGTTGAATTACTTTGTGAATACCAGGATCTCTTCCCCACTAAGTTTTCAGATTTAAAGGTATACTTGGTGACTTTGGCATTATGAGGATCACATTGAAGCTGGATGCGAAACCTGTTAAACAAAGTCCCTATCATCTTAATCCTAAGTATAAGGAGAAGATTCACCAAGAGCTGGATAAAATGTTGGAGGTAGGGATTGTTGTACCTCTAAGATAATAGTGGTCAACTATCAATGCCAGAGCATTTAAGATAATTGTTTTAGGGGTTTTGTTTTAATTTTGGAGGACCAATGAATGAAACATATATAGAATTGAAATACTTAATCCTTTGAATAATATTAATATATCAACAAAGGGCTGCTATAGAGATTTACACCGTGAAATAGCTTTGTGTGATTGTGAGCAGAAAACACAAAAATAATATGATTATCACAATTTCCAGACTGAAAATTAAACAATCACAAGTTTGAAAACCTTTTAAACAATGTTTCAAAGGTTCAATGAAATATAATTAAGCTTACAAAAGATGTTGATGATTTATTGATTAGAGGGAATTAATTAAAGAGATAGTTCATTAATCCATTCTCTTTATAGATTATCACTTTAGAAGTTTATAGGAATAAATTGAAATACAATTATTCCTACCTAGTTATCTCTATAAGTCATAAGCATATGAAGAAAAACATAATGAGTGATTACTGGAAAAACTTATAGGATAACACAAACTATGAAAAATAGAATTCAGAATCCTTTGCTTTGCATTAAAGGTCCAAAAAAACTAAGTACATCAGGTGTCTAGAAATGCTTCTTCAAGGGTGTAACCAGGTTCAAAGCTGGATAGTGAGTAATGACCAATGAACAATGAACCCCCTGATAACTCGAGAAGAGAGTTATTTATACAATAATAAGAAAATATCCTAAACTGTATAAGGATTTATTCTAGGAAAAGGAAGAATCTTCATGCAAGAAGGTAGAGACAATTATTGAACTGCTTCTTGTTGTCCCTATTATTTAGGTTCTGTTGGCTTTGGTTTTTGATATTTTGACTTTTAATCTTCCTGTCTATTTGATATTTACGTAGGACATCATGTTCACTTATGATCTTTCATCTGATACATCTTGAGCTCTGTCAATATCCTTTACTATGTCCTTTTACCTTTACTGTACATTTCAAGTTTTTACTGTATACTTCAACAGTAAATCATTTAATTTTTATGTCTCCACATTAGGCAACTTGGATTTTGATCATATCATTCGCCCTTAACTATATGTAGGATTTTGAATTCATTTTCTTGTAAACCTGGAACAACAGGTTTCGTATGATCACTTGCAAAACACAACAAATGTTAAAAAAACACATGTTGGTAGGGAGGGTCGAAATGGCTTTATTTTGAGTTGAAAAGTCTATGGAAAGAGTCTGAAGCGTTATCGAAAGGTAAACAATGGTTATATGGGTTACAGAGGCTTAGGGTGGTGCGGGAGGGTTTATACAGGTTTTTATGTGTAAACGGTCGAAAAGAGCGAAGGTGAAGGTTTAACGTTTAAATGGGTAAACGTTCAACCTTTCAAAATTTTGGCACAAAGCAGAGTGAATAAGGAATACTATGTTCAAGAGTACGGTGGAGTGGTAAGTGAAGCCATCGCACCTCTTTTGTGGCGAAGGTGGTTTTTAGAGGGGGTCATCCAATCTACTCCGTTGGCTAACACGTAGCACTGGGGGTTTGGTGCAAAACCACCTTATTGGGAGGGTAAGGTTCGGTCATCAGGCCAACCCAATATGGATGTGGTGCATTGGATTAGAGCACCTTTGATCTAACGGTGGTCAGGCGATAAAGCAGCATAGGGGAAAAAGGGAAGAGAAATGGAGGGACCCGGTGGGTTAATTACGGCAGTATCGCACTTAATTACAGGTTTAAACTCAGATTAGGTGATCAAGATGATTAACGGAGGTTTAATTAACTTTATCGTGAATCGATAAGTTAATGGGTTTTGGGTGAATACATAGTTTTATATTTAAAACAACGTTTCAAGATATTTACCTAAAAGGACTTAATAATATACGGGAATGGGTATTTTAGGGATTTAATATATTAAATTAAAAGTTAATACGAATATGAGTGGAAGGAGATATGTTGAGTATAATGTAAATTTGGAATTATATGCTCGTCATCCACATACATTAGTACTTAGGATAAAACTCATTTTGTAGGTTTTTGGGGTATTTGTGAGTGAAAGGGGAATTAACATGGGATTTCCATTTTTCCTAGGCAAATGGTGTAGCCTTAGGAAAAGGCGTTTTTTAGGGAAATGAAGAAAATTGACTTTTGTGAAGGGAATTCCAATATTTAATACCTATAAATCATTAAGTCGAGAGTCCGGTCCCATTAGAAGTCAGAGAAATGCTCTGAGCCTTTATTACTGGAGTTTTTAGTATTGGAGAACATTTGGGAAGGGGAAATTAATAAGTATGTAGTGGAAAATGAGATGAAATGAGGGGGAAGTTAACTAAATCAATTGGGAAGTTCATTAACCTTTCTTCTACTTACCCTTTTCTTATCCTAACATTTTTTTTCACTTAATGGGTGCATTTAAGCTAGTGGACCCTTTTCTTTTCCCTTTTTCGTTTGAAAAGCAAACTATCTAATTCTAACCTTATAACATCCAAGGGCTCAAATTAAACTAACGATGAGTCTTGGTCTAGACTCGAAACGTTGACGAATGAAAAGATGAACACTGTGGAAAATCCGAATTCAGTCTCTCAGAAAACACACCACAGTAACCTACAAACCAAAAAGAGCTCCTTATTATTCTCTACCTAACTACTGATCTGCCAAGATTAAGTAGTTTGGCTAGATCTTTATTCTCTAACTGTAAACATGAAATTTAAAGCATGAAGCAGACAAGATTAAACAATTTGATTGTCGTGGGTTGTGGCATTTATGACAAGCTACACACAACCATTATTTTGCAGAAAAAAGGTAAAATAATAGTGGCATTTGAACTTGCACACTTTCAGAGTTTATTTCTTTTTCTTTTCTCTCTAACCTAACATTTTGTTTTTGCCTTGATTTTTTAGGGAATCTAACCTAACATTTTCTTTGATATGGACATATTTATGAAAATATTTCCTAACATTTTTATTTAATATTCTTTTTGTCCATATCCTATCTTAACATTTTGTAAACATATTTTTCATTTTTTGACTAATTTATTCTATCTTATCAAAGTCAAAAAATGCTACAAAATTGGCTCCAACTGGGGACCGCTTTCTCCTGTAGAATGCAGAGAACCTACATATCCATGTGCCTTCTCCTTGGCCTATTGAGTCTTTGTTGTAAAAAATCACATTGACATCTTGAAAAGTAAAAGAAACCGGAATTTTTACAATGGTATAAATGAAAACTATTTCAACCTCTCAGTATTGAATGTAGTGTTTGAGAAACCTTCCATTTACAAGATAAGTGGAAGATAGCCCCTCAAGGTTCCGCAGCACATAATTGTTGTTACCCTTTACTTTAGCAATTGCTAAAGGTCCAAACCATAGGTTGTCAAATTTTCCATGCTTTCCTTTTTCTTCTCTCCTATCATCCCATCTTAGAACTAGATCACCTTCCTTAAAATCCCTTTCCCTGACTCTTCTGTCAAACAGGATCTTCATTTTATTCTAATATTTCTTCAATTTGTATTGAACTTCATCTCTGTTTTCATTAAGTTTAATAATTTGATATATTCTCCTTGAAAAGTCATCAAGTTCATCTGTTGAATCCTGCAAGAATTTTAAAACAGGGAAGGCCAAATTGGTAGGGAAGATTGCATCTTTCCCATAGACTAATTGAAAATGAGATTTTCCAGTTGATCTCTTTGGAGTAATTATGTTTTCCCACACTACATAAATCAAATGAGGATCCCTGCTCTTTTTATGATCAGCTAGTCTTTTTTGTTACCTTTACCAGACTTTTATTTGAAGATTATGCAAGGCCATTACCTTAAGGGTAATATGGAGTTGAATGATGTAATAGAATCTGATATTTCTAGCAAAAGTCAATCATTTTAACACTATAAAAATATCCTGCATTATCAGTGACAATTTGAGTTGGGAAACCAAATCTAGATAAGATATTCTCCTCAATAAACTTGATTACCACTGAATCAGTAGCATTTCTCACTGGAATTGCTTCCACCCATTTAGTGAAATAGTCTATTGAAGTGAGGATCCATCTATTATGATTACTTGAAGAAGGATGAATCTCTCCAATAAAATCTAATCCCCATTGAGAAAAAGGTTCTGAGACTATTGAAGGAACCAGTGGAAGGACTGCTAGTTTTTTCTTACCAGCAAACGTTTGACAAGAAACACAACCTCTGACCTTTGCCCCTACTTGCAAGAAAAATGTGGACCAATAAAACCCTCCCCTTAAAATCTTGTATGATGTTGCTCTCCAAGCATAATGTCCTCCACAAAATCCTGTATGAAACTAATCAATGATTGATCCGAATTGGATCCATGAACAATAATCAAAAGAACCATGGTTGTATTAGGTCGGGACAGACCTCAAAGAATTGAGAGCAGTGATCAAAAACACCTCTAAACTAATGGAAGTTGGTAGCCAACGTGGAACAATGAGGACCTCGATCAAAATGTGCTAACCGAGGCCCATGGAATCTGCGCAGGAGGCGAAATTAGCCCCTGGGAAGCCCGGATCGGATAACAGAGGGAGTTTTTGATGTGAGCTTAGCACTAATCGTGCATTTCTAGGCAAAAACCCTCGAAAAGGAGGGGCCTCGAGTGCTCGGTCGCATGGGAGCTGGGAAAATCGTGGGGAAAAAGGTTAAGGCTAACGCGATACCCGTGCTCTAAAAATTGACGGTATTCATCAGGGCATCCTCGGGCGGTAAGCATATTTTGTGAAAACTGAGCGATTCCACTCAGTGCCTGATGCGTGGCAAGTGGAGGATAGATAAAACCACTCCTCATTACATGCTAATGATCGAGCAAGTCAACCGCGTGAAATGAGCAGATGGCGTTGGATCTGGGGGATCCAGATCTAACGGCTGATATCGCACTCGACAATAAGACCATATTTAATGAGGGATTAAGCTGTGATCTAAAAGAATTTGAGGTCTGATTTGACCGCCAAGTTGGCAGATGACTCACCCCATGACATAACTGAAGAACTGAAACAATGAAGCAAGCTGACGCAGTTCGCAAGAGGAAAAGTGGCCGTACCCTATGAGTCTGATGATGACGCCGAGACAGGGAAATCCAGGCGAAGCTATAGCAGGCGATCCGACAGAGTTGGAAAGGGAATAAAACTACCATGAGCTTGAGTGGCTTTAAAGCCATGCATAGACCAGTAGAAGGAACGCGGTAGAAGAACAGAGAAAGTAGACAGAGAGAGCAAAAAGCGGTGAGAAGATAGAGGGCCAAGTTGACCAAAGGTAGCATTGAGCACCAAAGGGCTTGAGAAATTCGAGCCATCCCTGAGAGGGATCTATCAGGACTGAACACCACATTAGGCTCCTTCCATTGTAGACCTGAGAGGTCAAAAAGCTAGTAAGGACAAGATTTTGTGTACTCTAGTGGCTTACGGAATCCAAGAACCACCCTGCCAAGTTTTCCTGTGACAGGAGACTCATATTGAGCTCCTTCTTTGTAATTCTCTACTTTAAGACACAATAAAGAAGGCCAACACTGAAATTTGGACCGGAGATGTAGCCCTGGAGGATAGGGTGAACTCCTTATTAATTTCTTGTGTTCTTATATTTGCTTATTGTGTTTCTCTGTTGTCTTCCATTTCAAGTGTCTATTTATTTGCAATTTGATCGATCCGTTGCTTAAATAACGTAGACACACTCCAACGCATGAGTATGTAATACCTCCATTCAAGAAATTCTTAACTGAGATCACTAACAGGATGACTATCAGATCAAGTGGTATCAGAGCTTTAGGCTGTAAGGTTAGACAAGTTTGTGTTGGTTTAGTTGTTGAATGCTCACTAGATCAAAGCTCAAATTAGGATAAGGAGAGTTGGTCGAAACTAAACCTGAGATTGGGAGAGTCTATCCTCAGAAGACCATGTCAGAGGAAGGTTCTGTGGGGCCAAACCATCAATTCATAGAGAGTTTCCTAGCTATAAAGTCTATGGTAGAAGAAATGTATAGGGACTTTAGAAAGCATAAGGATGAAGATTCATCAGGCTCTAAACAAGATAAAGAAGAAGATGAATCTCATTCCCATGACCACTCAAAAGGAAAAGGGAAAGAGGAAAACTTTCTCACGCCTCCTAATAGCCTTGTGCATAATAAGAAAGCATATTTGATCAAGCTAGATGTTAAATTCGGCTTGCCTATATATGATGGAGAGCTAAATGTTGAAAGGTTTGACAATTGGATTAGACAAATTGATGTGTATTGTAGAGTACAGAACATCGACTTAGACAAGAGAAAAATTCAGCTGGAAAGCCTATTCCTAGGAGGCACTGCCTTGTTTTGGTGGGAAGGCAGAACCCAAGCTAACATGAAAAGACATGGTAAGACTATCTTTGTCTGGAGTGAATTTGTTTTTGCCATCAAGAAGCAATTCTATCCAATGGCCTACATGCAACAAGCCATGATGAGTTGGCAAAGTCTTCGACAGTTGAAAGGGAAAAGTGTGTAAGGGTACACTCAAGAATTTAGAAAGAGAGCATTGATTCTAGGGATCTCATTAGACTCACCAGAGACTCTTTTGAAGTACATTGGTGGTCTACACAGCTACATGAAGCATACCATCCTCATGTTTAATCCCACTAGTATAGATGAAGTATATGTACAAGCTACTCATCTAGAGGCTAGAGGAAAGAATGGAAATCCAGAAGTTGGGGGACCATCCCAACCCACTACAAGCAAGAGCAAGGAGAAAAGAAAGTAGAAGTGGAAAGCAAGGAAGGCTAACACTACATAGAAAAGCAAAGCTTCTTGCACTCACTGTAAGAAGGATGGGCATGATGATGAGCACTATTGGATTTTGCATCCAGAGTTGAGACCTAAGAAGTCTGAGGGCAAGAATAATAAGACTGCTGCAGCTATCTAGAAAGATTTGGGGTTAGACTAAGGAGATGAAACAATCATTGCAGCCACAGGTATAAAAGGTAAGAATTCTAAAGCATCTACTAGTAATTCTGCTCAATCTATTATTGATGAAGAACATGAGAGAAAAATACATGAGCTTTTCCATATTCGAGTTCTTTCCAAACGTCAAAAGATTGATACTTTGTTTGATAGTGGCTCACAAGTAAATTTGATTTCTAAAGCAATTGTAAAGAAATTGGGATTAGAAACTACACCTCACAAGAAATCATACCCATTAGGATGGTTGAATGATAAAGCACAACTACAAGTGACTAGACAGTGCAAACTCAAGTTTTCTTTTGGGTCAGCATTTGTAGATGAGGTTGAGTTAGACATTATTCCTTTGGATATATGTGGAATTGTTTTAGGGAGTCCTTACTTGTATGATAGAAAGGTTACTTTCTATAGAGCTGAGAACAAGTATTTACTTGTTAAAGATGGAATCGAATACTTTGTAAGAGATCATAAGCTCAAGAATAATTATACTCTCATAAACTCAGGGCAGATGAAAAAAATGATAAATTCATGAAAAAAATTCTTACTGATGGTTGTAAAGGAAAAGAAACATGACAAAACCAATGTATTTGAGGGTTGTAATGCTAAGCAGCAAGCTAGTATAGAAAAGATTGTTTCAGAGTATGATGTCCTATTTTAAGAACCTAAAGGTCTGCCACCCAAAAAGGAAATAGTACATGATATTATTTTGCAGCAAGATGTTCCATTGCCTAACATTGGAATGTATAGGTTGTCTACTTTAGAGAATGCCGAAATTAAGAAGCAGGTGCAGGAGTTGCTCGAGAAGGGGTTCATCAAGCCTAACACGTCACCATGTGGGTCACCAATAATTTTGGTGAAAAATAAAGATGGCTTGTGGTGAATGTGCATTGACTACCAAGCACTGAATAAGATAACAATAAAAAATCATTATCCCCTTCCTCACATAGATGATCTTTTAGATCAATTGATGGAAGTTGTTTATTTCACCAAGCTGGACTTACACAGTGGATACCATCAAGTCAGAGTTGCAGAGCAAGATGCATGGAAGACTGGTTTCAAAACAAAGTAGGGATTCTATGAGTGGCTGGTTATGCCTTTTGGCTTAACCAATGCCCGTGCTACTATCATGAGATAAATGAATGATGTACTCAGACCTTTCCTTGATGATTTTGTTATTGTGTATCTGGATGACATTTTGATTTTTAGTAAAATGTGGGAAGAACACTTAAAGCATGTTAAGCAGAAATTAGATGTTTTGAAAAGAGAAAGTCTTTATGTTAAACTCTCAAAATATGAATTTGGCAAAAAATCTCTAAATTATTTGGGTCATATAGTAGGGGGAAGTGAATTGAAAATAGGTCCCTCTAAAGTGGCAGTCATTATAAACTGGCCTAAACCCAAGTCTGCTACAGAAGTGAGAAGCTTCTTAAGAGTAGCACAATATTGGAGGAAGTTTATCTCTAACTTTTCCTCAATTGGAGCTCCCTTACATGCTTTGACAGGATTGAACAAAGTGTTTCAGTGGGAAGGCAAACATCAGAAAGTCTTCGACACCTTGAAGGAAAAGATTAGTACAACACTGGTACTAGCACTGCCTGATCTACAAAGACCATTTGAGATCGAAATGGATGCCAGTGACTATGCCATGGGAGCAGTGTTGACACATCACATAAACCCATATGTTATCATTCTGAGACTTTTAATCCTACAGTAGTTAACTATCCTACATATGATAAAGAATTGTATGCATTAGTTCAGAGCGTGAAAAAGTGGAAACATTACTTAATGGGAAAAGAGACAGTAATACATATTGATCATCAACCACTTCAATATCTACACTCCCAAACTAAATTGCAGCAATCAAGGCACTACAGATGGATGGGTTTTCTACAACAGTTTCATTTAGTCATCAAATATAAAAAGGGAATACATAACAAAGTTGCAAACATGTTATCTAGACCCATTATAAATGCATCTAGTATACTTAAGCATAATTTTGTACTACATGAAAGCTACATTGAACAATATGCTCAAGATATAGACTTTAAAGATGTATATGAAACTCTGAGTCAAGGCAAAAGGGTAGAAGAATTGGATTATCATGTGAAGGACAGATTCTTATATCATTGTGGGAAACTATGCATTCCACAAACAGAGAGAGTAAAATTAATCATAGAGGAACACACTTCTCTGATATCAGGTCACTTTGGGGTAAGTAAAACAATTGCATAGCTGCAAAGGTTTTTCTATTGGCCAAAAATGAATGAGACAGTTTCTAGATATGTGAGAGGGTGTACTATGTGTGCCAAAAGCAAGCCCAGCAATAGAAAACTAGGCCTGTACACCCCATTACCAGTTCCTTCTCAACCTTGGGAAAGTGTTTCCATGGATTTTGTTGGGGGACTGCCTAAGTCTAGAAAAGGTCATGATTATCTATATGTGGTTGTGGATAGGTTCAACAAAATGTGCATTTTGATACCTTGTAATAAGCATATTACAGCTGAACAAACTACAAAACTATTCTTTGAACATGTATGGGTTCATTTTGGGTTACACACTTCTACTGTATCTGATCGAGACACCTGATTTGTGGGGAAGTTTTGGTCAAGTCTGTGGGAGCTGATGGACACCCAACTGAGGAAAAGCACAACTTTTCATCTGCAAACCGATGGCTAGACAGAAGTAGTTAACAGGACAGTGATCCAGCTACTCAGAGGATATTGCAACAATCATCCTAAACTTTGGGATGAACACTTGTGTTATGTGCAGTATGCTTACATTAGAGTGAAACATTCTTCTACATAGAGATCTCCTTTTGAAACCTGTTTTGGTTTCACACCAAGGTCTCCTTTGGATTTTTTCTTTGGTAAAGATACCACTGTTGATGGGCACAGTGATGTGTACAAGGCAACTAGGTTCATTGAACAGATCCAAGAGATCCACCAGGCAGTACAGGTGCAGCTGGAAAAGAGCCAAGCGAAATACAAGGCAAGGCATGACAAGCATCAAGTGGAGCATAGTTTCCAAGTTGGTGACTAGGTCTAGCTATATATCAGCAAGGATAGGATGCAAGGTGAGGGTAAAAATCTCAACCCTATCAGGTATGGACCCTTCAAGATACTTGAGAGGATCGGTGAAAATTATTTTCGCCTTGATCTACCGGCTTACATGCACATCTACTCAGTCATAAATGCAAATTGCTTGAGATTGTTTAAACCTTCAATGATTGAGGATCCTGAAGAGCAAAGTCAATTGCCTTCTATGGATGACCTGCTACCTGAATATCTGAATGAATTGCAGGAAGACACAGTCTTGGACAGGAAGGTGAGGACAATGCACAAAGGAGATATTGAGTACCTCAAAATTGGGCTCAAAGGTTCGAAGCCGAGCAGTGCAAAATGGATTGAGATTGGACAAGTGAAACAACAGTACCCTCACTTAGTCGATGCTTGAAAAACCAATTTTTTATGGTCCAAAAGCTTTTTAGTGGGAAGGCCGTGATCCGATTTTGATCCATGAAGAATAATCAAAAGAACCATGGTTGTACCAGGTTGGGATAGACCTCAAAGAATTAAGAGAAATGATCAAAAACACCTATAAACCAGTGGTAGTTGGTAGCCAGCATGGAACGACAAGGACCTCAGTCAAAGCGCGCTGACCAAGGCCCATGGATACTACACAGGAGGCGAAATTAGCCCCTGGGAAGCCCGAATTAGGAAACAGAGGGAGTTTTTGATGCGCGCTTAGCGCTAATCGCATATCGTTGGGCAAAAACCCTCGAAAAGGTGGGGCCCTGAGTCCTCAGTCGCATGGGAGCTAGGAAAACCATGGGGAAAGAGGTTAAAGGCTAAGGTAGGACCCACGCTCTAAAAACCAGTGGTATTCATCGGGGCATCCTTGGGCGGTAAGCAGATTTGGTGAAAACGGAGCGATTCCACTCAACGCCCGATGCATGGCAAGCAGAGGAGAGAGAAAATTGTCGCTCATCGCGCGCTAATAGTTGAGAAAGTCAACCACGCGAAATGAGAAGATGGCGTTGGATCTGGGGGATCCAGATCTAACGGTTGATATCGCACCTGACAGTAAGACCAGATTTAATGAGGTATTAAGCTGCAATCTAAAAGAATTTGAGGTTTGATTTGACCGCCAAGGTGACGGATGACTCACCCCACGACGTAACCAAAGAACCAAACCAACGAAGTTGGAAGGGGAATCAAACAGCCATGAGCTCGAGTGGCTTTAAAGCCATGCACAGACCAACAGAAGGAACATGGTAGAAGAACAGAGAAAGTATACAGAGAGAGTAAAAAGTAGTGAGAAGATAGAGGGCCGAGCTGACCAAAGGCACCGTCGAGCACCAGAGGGCCTAAGAAATTTGAGCCATCCCTGAGAGGGATCTATCAAGACCAAGCATCACATTGGGCTCCTTCTATTGTAGACCCGAGAGGTCGAAAAGCTAGTAAGGACAAGAGTCTGTGTACTCTAGTGGCTTGGGGAATCCAAGAACCACCCTGCCAAGCTATCCTGTGACAAGAGACTCATATTGAGCTCCTTCTTTGTAATTCTCTACTTTAAGACATAATAAAGAAGGTCACCACTAAAAGTTGGACCGGAGATGTAGCCCTGGAGGATAGGGTGAACTCCTTATTAATTTCTTGTGTTCTTATATTTGCTTACTGTGTTTCTCTGTTGTCTTCCATTTCAAGTGTCTATGTATTTGCAATTTGATCGATCCGTTGCTTAAATAACCTAGACACACACCAACACATGAGTCTGTAATACCTCCATTTAATAAATTATTAACTGAGATCACTCATAGGGTGACTATTAGATCAATGATTCCTTCAGTTTTTGATTATGTTAAACATAAAAATAAAATATTAGTGGATCTTTCCAGTACAAATTTGAATTAATAATACAGTACTTTACTTCTTTCAATTTGATGGTTTTACACTGGGTTTTGGAGAATGATGCTAGACACTCAAAATGGATTAAGAAATTTACAATATCTTGAAACCAATTTGACAACATAAATTTATCATCAATGTGTAAAGGGTTGATCTGATCTGAAGGAAAAGGTTCTTGTGGATTATTTTCTTCAGGAAGAAGGGAAGGTTCTTGTGGATTCTTTTCTTAAAGAAGTAGGGAAGGTTCTTGTGGATTCTTTCCTTCTTCAAGGATAGAAGGTTCTTGTGTATTCTTCTCATCTAAATGTTGAGAAGGTTCTTGTGGATTCTTCCCTTATATCTCTAAAATAGAATTGATCCCGGGCACTTTTCAATTGGATTTAGCTAGAAGCTTAGCTAATCCTTGGCCTTTTACTAGACTTGTAGTTTTGATAGCTAGATCAAACTCCAATATTTGAGTGATCCATCTACCTCTCTTCCCATCAGTGTTTGGTTGGGTTAGAACAATTTTTCATAGCATTGTTAGGAACATAAGTAGTAATAGGTGACTGTAAGACATACATCTTGAATGACTTCAGGCCTTGAATGAGGGCATAGTCTTGCTTCTCAATGATGTCATACTTAAGCTTGGCATCTCTCATAACCTTACTGAAAAAGGCTATGGCTTGGTCATGGGAATCTTCATTTTTTTGTAATAGAACAACAATAAGGGTTGTTTCTGAGGCAAAAGAAAAGATACTAAATGGCTTAGTATAATCAGAGTTGGCCAAGGTGGAAGCTTCAGAGATAGCCTTTTTTATTTGTTCAAATGCATGTCTGGAAGAGACAATCCATTTGAATTCATGGTCCTTTTGAAGCATGTCAGTTATATCCTTCACAATCTCTGCATAATTTGGAATGAATCTCCTTAAAAAAGTAATCTTGCCTAGAAAAGCTTGAATCTCCTTCTTATTTCTAGCTAATGTCAATGTTTCAATGGCAGACACTCATTTGGGGTCAACTACTACTCCTTCCTTTGAAATTATATGGCCCAACAATTTTCCTTATTTGATAGCAAACGTAGACTTTTTAGGGTTCAATGATATTCCAAATTTTCTACACTTGTCAAAAACCTTCATCAAGTGCTTTATATGTTTTTTATTAGAGTTAGAAAAAACAATAATGTCATCAAGATAAATAACCACAAATTTATTTACCTACCCCATAAAAGCTACACCCATAGCTCTTTGAAATGTTGCTCCAGCATTGGATAAACCAAATGGCATCGTAGCATACATGAATGTACCCTAGGGTCTAGTAAAGGTCGTCTTCTCTCTGTTTGTTGGATCAACATTTCCCTGATTATAGCCTGAAAAACCATCAAGAATAGAAAGTCTTTGTGCTCCTGAAACCTTTTGAAGTAACTGATCCATCTTGGGCAAAGGATAATTATCTTTTAATGATGCCTTGTTCAAATTTATAAAGTCCACACAAAATCTGATTTCTCCATTTTTCTTCCTAACAGGAACTAAATTTGCAACCCAATTAGAATATCTAAGAGGGAGAATTATCTGGGCATCTAGCATTTCTTAATTTCCCTTTCTACAATTGGTACTACAAGTTTTTTCTCTTTTCATATTCATTCTTGATAAACTATTACTAACATCATTGTGTCTAGCTCTCCTAAATCTTAAAGATTCTTGATTGGGCGATTCATCATTAGAAACCTTTTCTTCTGAAACTCTCCTCATATCTTTGATTACTCTTGTGGAACCTTGGAAAGGTTCTTTGTGAAAAAACCTAACTTAAGTGTATGTCGATGATAATGTATGGAACCCCAGCCTACTTAAGGTTATTGTTGAATTCAAAAGAAAATGTTTGATGCTTTGATGATGTCTCATTTGGGGTTTTGGTATGAGTATGGAAACCCTAACTTGTTAGGGTTGAATGATAATGTTTGAAATCTCGAACTCTTTAAGTATTGGTAATTTAGGGTTTGCTATGTTTTTTATTGAAACCCTAGACCATTAGGTTTTGGTAGGGTGTGTAAGCAAGACCCTTATAATGTCCTAGAAATGAAATCATTGGCATGTGTGTGTTTGTCCAATCAAACCCTAGTCTGATCAAGTTTGTTATATGTCTAACTTTTATTGATATTTGTGTCTTTGGGTTTGACTAACACATGTTATGATATGCGTGTGCATGATGATGGAACCCTAGATGTATGAGTTGACCTCATCATTAATGGTCATGAATCCTATGGTTTGGAACTAAGCCCTAGTCAAAGTTTGATTCTCTAGGATGATTGTATTCTAGGGTTTTGCAACTAAACCTTTGTAGAAGTCCAAATCTTTGATATATGATGACAATGTGATACTTTGAGATTTGTGTAAGATTGTTGAAATCTGAATTTTAGTTATGATTGTTGAGAATTAGTAGAATCTAGGGTTTACAACAAACTCTAGTGGAAGCTAGTCATGTTATTACTTTGAATTGAGTTGTGATTGGTTTTGATTGTTAAAAGCTCATGTATGAAATCTAGGGTTTCGCACTAAATCCTAGTAGGAAGTCTTAACATATGAATTCTAAAGTTGTTAGATACATTGTAGATTTATATTTGTTTGAATTTCTTCTAGGGTTTGCAATATGATGTAGCAGGGCTTGTCATACCTCTGCAAGAAACATTGAAACCCTAGATGTAATGAAGGTTGTTAAGAAATGCTCAAAGTCTTGATGATATAGTCTAGGGTTTATGACAAAAGCCCTAGCAAGAAGTTGAAGAGTATGTGTCTCTTGTTTGCAACTAAGTTTGGGTATTTGATTTCTAAAGACGAATGCTTCCATTATATGATTATGATATGGTTAACTTCATGCTTCTATAGATTTGGTTGTACTTTACATTGTGCAGGTGCATAATCTTCAAATGGTGAAGATGTTCGTTGATAAGCATGATGAAGAAAGTTATATGAATAATGATGGCCATGATAACTTTGATAACAAGGATGGAAGCCATGAAAGATTCTTCAATGTCATAAAAAGAAAGTTAAGCCCCCTAAGTTAAGAGGGAGCTTGAATGAAAAGAATCTCTCTAAGTTAAGAGGGAGCATGGATAAAAGGAATCTCCCTAGTTGAGAGGGAGGTCATATAATAGTCATGATGGAAACCTTGAAAGAAAAAATTGGAGAATGTATTTTGAAAGGTTGTTGAGATAAGAAGAGTTGGATCTATTTGTAGAATATGTCGTTGCACGAAAAGTAGGAAAGGAAGTTCTATGGTTGAGGAATATTCTGTCAAAGATTCATTTGTAAAGCTCTAAGTCCTACTGTAAAAAGTTGAGAAGCAACATCAAGATGTCTGAAAGACCTCGGAGGTTTGTGTTTATTTATGTACATTTGAAAGTTTGTTACTATTTGGGGTTGTGTTTGTACAGGTAAATCTCTCAGAGGTTTGATAGCATGTTTTACCTGCTTAGTGTTATCAATCAGTTTGATTGAGAGAGATTTGTTGTTACCGATCTATTTGATCAAGGAGGATCTCTTACCGATTGTAATAATCAAGAAATTTGAGGCCTTATGTGTAAGACACATTGCCTGGGAGGATATCTGGTCGACACTTTGTGTTGATGTTTAGTTCTCGAAGTAGGGAGGGTGGCATTGGTCATAGAACTCTGACCTCGAATATGCACCTAGATCCCTGGGTTGATGGTTAGCAAGTAAGCTTGAAGGTACCTAGAGAGGCTGAAAGCTTGAGTCCATCTTAGTCTTACCTGGATAGATTTCCCTAGTCAGAAATCTAGTCCATGGCATTGCGGTGTCTAAATTGTTGGAGGACCTTAGATAGATTGCCCTGGTCAGGAATCTATTCTATGGCATTGTGACGCCTAAATTCTTCATGGTTCATGTGTTCTGAGATCTTCCTTGTACTTGTCATTATGAATACCTCCCTAGTTAAGAGGGAGTGTTGAAAAATGTAACTCGGTTCGGTCTTCATAAAAGTTTGAATCACAGTGAAATGTACTTGTCAAAAGAATGAAGAAAATATTTTTGTTATTATTATAATTATTATGACTTATTAAAGCATGGGTTTCATGCTTGAGTCATCTTGTTTTAGGTCAAAGTCCCCATTGAAGACTTCTAGGATTTATTTTGAGTCATTAGAGTCATTATACATTAAAAGAGACCCTTCTTGGGCTTTCTAATCATATAAAAAGAATTATTTTTTAGTCAAAAATGAATTTAGTCTCCTTCACACCAAGTCGGCCTCAAGAAGGGTAATTCGACCTCACTGGAAGGCTATATATACAAGGAAATTTTAATATATTTGGAGCAATTCACACTCTCACATATAGTTCAATATCTGAAGCTGAAAGTTGGGAAGTGCAAAATTGGAAAAGAGTTGGAAGGAGAGTTGGAAAGGAGTGTGAGTTTTTGGAGGAAGATAGAAGACACCAAGATTGAAATTTTGGGCCAACTCTCTCTCACTTCCGAGGTGTAACAAGGGAGATCAAAGTATTCCTAGTCTAGTCGAAGTTGTTCTTGTGTTGCTACTGCGTTGAAGTTGCTACTACATGTTGAAGCTGTTAGGTCGAAGTTGTTTTTGAAGGGTTATCATCTGCAAGAAGGATTAAGGGTTGACCGGGTGTGGAGGAAGTCTTTGTCTAGGTCAAAGTTGAAGAAATTTCAACCCCCACTCCAGTTATCAGTTTTCGTTATCACTCCATGCATTAGTTTTAAATCCAAGCATGATAAAAATTATAAAATCTGGAAATGAAAATATTTTTTGAAAACACAAATTTATAGATTTCACAACTGCTAAAATTGCTGAAATAAAACACAGTAAAATTATGACAGCCACACACAGAAAATAACACAGTTATTTTTGGTCAATGTGACCCTGGAAAAACCCCCTACAACTCTTGGGGAAAACCAGTTTGAGAGCTCTTCCTTATTTCTGAAAATGCTTTTATAGAAAAATTGAAATACAGAGTAAAAATTCCAGCGACCACAAATTACAACTTATTTTGAATTTTGTGCTTGCACTTTCCTCGAAAATCGTGCCAATCAGCAAAAAACCAAAACAAAATTTTCCAGCAATAAAACAACATTAAATGTTGTACGGTCAGCCTCGAAAAAAATGTGCCCAAAACTTGTACGGATTTTAGTAGTATGGCTGCCTCGAAATTTATGCCCTTGTTGTTGTCTTTCTTCCTCGATTTTTGTGTTGTCCCTTTTCCTCGATATTTGTGCCTTTCTCCTAATGTATGGTTTTGCCTTGGGAGGTGTGCCCATAAATGTTGATGCCCAGATTTGCTGAAATGTCTTCTTGGTGCTCTCCTTCACTTCCTCACTGCTCATAAATTTTCTCTTTGCTCTCTCTTTTCTTTCTCTCAAATGCTCATGAAAGAATGAATAATCTTTTCATCTTCTCTTCTCCTTTTACTCTCTAAATGACCTCTTGGGTTACCCTAAGATCTAATGGCTGAGATTCATTTAGATCTAGAGATGAAAATAAATGTGCATTTAATTCTCACTTTCTATTTTTTAACTCATCCACTTAAATAAAGACCCACTTAGCCTTTTATTTCCATAGTCACTTTTTCACTTTCTAATTCTTCATTGATCTTAATAAAGTCATCTTTAAATTAGAATGTAACTTTACCACTTATAAAGTCACTTTTAAATTAGAATGTAACTTTACCACTTATAAAGTCACTTTAGGAGGAAAGTACAAATAAATTTGGACACTTTTCCCTAGGCCAAAGATCAAAGCCTTAGGGAACCACTTGTCCTCTGGTACCCAAATTTTAACACTCCCCCTTACTGAGGAAAGTGTTCCTCACCACTCCCATCTTGTCTCTAAAGTAGACATGCTTGCCCCATGGTAAGGCTTTGATGAAAATGTCTACTACTTGTTCATTTGTGGAAATGTACTCAAGCTTGATAGCCCCCTTGAAGACATAGTCTCTAATGAAATGATACTTGATCTCAATATGCTTTGATCTGTCATGAAAAACTAGATTCTCCGTGAGTTTTATGCAACTCTGATTATCACAATGAATTACTAAAGGTCTCAGTGTTTGACCAAATAGACCAAACAACATCTTGCAAATCCATATGGCCTCATAACTAGCCAAACTAGCAGCTATATACCCTGCCTCAGTTGAGCTCAATGCAACTAACTATTGTTTCTGACTTATCCACAACAAAACTGCCAAACCCAACCAAAAACAGCACCCGGAAGTACTCTTTCTATCTGAAGCACAACCTGCCCAATCTGAATCTGTGTACCCTGCCAATCTCACTCCATCACCCTGTCTATAATCCAGACCAAAATCCGCAGTCCCCTGCAAGTAACGAAGAATGTGTTTTGCAGCCACCTAGTGCACTCTTCTGGGCTCACACATGAACTGACTCATAGTGTTAACTGCAAAACATATATCTGGTCGAGTGTTGACCAAATACATCAATTTACCAATCAGTGGTTTGTATAGAGTAGGATCCACCAAGTCGAAATTAGAAGCATGAAGCTTCTTCCAGTTAGTGATCATAGGTGTAGACATGGGTTTGCAACCCTCCATGTGAAATCTGCTAAGAATATCCACAATGTACCTCCCTTGTCCCAGGAAGAAATGCCCCTCCTCCTGCCACACCTCCAATCCCAAAAAATAATGCATCAAGCCGATATCCTTCATCTCAAACTCTGAAGCAATATCCCACTTGCAACCCTCAATGAGTCTCTCTGCACCAGTGATGATCAAGTCATCAACATACAACACCAGAATGAGAGGCTCCTCACCCACCACAATGAAGTATAGGTTTGGATCCGCCTCACTCTTTGTGAAACCCAACTGCTGCAAGTATGTACCAATCCTAGAGTACCAAGCTCTAGGAGCTTGCTTCAGCCCATAGAGTGCCTTTTTCAATCTGCTTGCATGCCTTTTTCAATCTGCTTGCATGGGACTCCTTCCCATGCACCTCAAAGCCCTGTGGCGATCTTCACATCCATCTAGTGGATCTTCCAACCCATTTCTGCTGCAATCGATATAATGGAGCGAATAAATGTATATCGAGCTACGAGAGCGAAGGTCTCCTCATAGTCAACTCCCTCTACCTGTGAGAACCCTCTTGCCACAAATCGAGCCTTAAACTTCTCAACGTTGTCAACTGCAACATGGTTTATCTTGTAGAGCCATCTCGAAGTAACAATTGATTTACCTTCAGGCCCCGGTACTACCTCCCAAACATCGTTCTTCATAATAGAAGAATACTCCTCCACCATGGCCTCTCTCCAGACCTGCTATCTGGCTGCCTCCTCATAACTAAAAGGCTCGGAGTCAACAATACTTGTTACCAATGCTAGGTAACTACAGAACCGCCCAGGTGGTTTACTCTCTCTAACATGTCTCTTTGGCCCAACAACTAATGTGGCCTTGCGCAAGGTATCTTGAAGCCACTTGGCCTTCCTCTTCCCTAAGCATACTTCTCCCACTGGAGTGAAAGAAACCTCATCATCATCAAAAAATTGAACTCTTGAAGGCCTGCCAACTAACCCCATGCCTGAATTTGTGCCTGTAGATGTTGAAGTACTATGTGAACTGTCCATTAGTGAACTACCCCGTGAACTGCTCTACAAACTGCCCTTCATGTTTCCCAAAGAACCACCCACGTGACTCTGAGAGCCACTGCTCACTGATGGACCTGACACTGTAATCGATGTACCTCCTGATCCCTGACCACTGGATCCCTATGACTGACTCAGCTACTCCTGAGGGTCTGGTGAATTTGAATACTCTAACTCCCGTTGCCCCCTGAAAGTTCTCTCCTCCTCGAACTTCACATCCTGCCTAACAACCACTTTCCTCTACGCAAGAATATAAATCCAATAAGCTTTCGAGGTCTCGCTACAACCCACAAATATTCCCTTGTCTGCAATGGGCTCTAGCTTGGTCCTGTTCTCCTTGGGGACATAGGAATATGTAAAGCACCCAAAGAAACGAAAGTGCCCAACATCAGGCTTCTTCCCAAAAAAAACCTCCTCCGGAGTCACATTCCCCAAGGCACGATGTCGACTCCGTTTTGCAAGTACACAGCAGTGTTGCAGGCCTTTGCCCACAAAAATAAAAGTAACCCTTGATCATGAAGCATGGCTTTGGCAGCCCCTGCAATACATCTGTTCTTCCTCTCTGCAACCCATTCTGCTGGGGGCTGTAAGGAATTGTGAACTCCCTTCTAATGTCTGCCTCAGCACAAAAATCAACAAACTCACCAAAGGTATACTCCCCTCCATTGTCCGACCTGAAGACCTTGATCTTCCAACTTGTCTGGGTCTCCACAAGAGCTTTGAACTCTTGAAACCACTTGAAGACCTCACTCTTGGTCTTCAAGAAATAAATCCAGGTCTTCCTGGAGTGGTCATCAATGAATAAAACATAGTACTCATAGCCACTCAAGGATACATGAGACATCTGACCACTCACATCGGTATGAATCAAGTCAAGGATCTCAGTCGCTCTGTTGTCACTGTTAGGAAAAGAGGATCTGGCAAACTTTGCCATAGCACATCCTCTGCATACATCAAGGTGATCAGAACTGAAATCTGACACACCAGCGGTGATCTCCCACAATGTACTCAAGGCCCCATGATTCATGTGCCCCATCCTGCGATGCCAAATCTCACACAACTTTGAACTGCTAGATCTGTTGTCGGTCCTGTCTCGGGTGTTGCTACTCAATGCCATCTGGGGCTGGAATGAGAACTTGTACACCTTGGCATGGCGCACACCAATCTATCTAGCTGAAGAAGCTAGAGTTCCCCTAGGATATATAAGCACCTGCCCTCTCCTGAAAAACACATCATATCCTTTGTCCTCAAGTGCTGAGACGGATATTAGGTTCTTCTTCATTCCAAGAACATATAGAACATTTGAAACTTTCAAGGGAGGTTTGGGTCCCCTATCAAATGTCAATGTCCCCACACCGACTTCTCTAACCATGTTGTCATGACCAAGTACTACCTCCATATCAATATAATCCTCTAAAAGCTCTAAGAAGTACTCTCTGACTCTTGTCATGTGGCGGGAAGCACCACTATCAACATACCAAATGCTAGAAGATGCTCTGCTAGTAGCGAGGAATGCACACTCCCTCTGAACTTGTATGGCAGGTGATCCTGCACTAGTGGCTTCACAAGCTATGAACCCAAACTCCCGATCAAAGCTCTCTATCTCTACAGAAGCTGCCATGGGTTTGTCTTTCCCTTTCTTGTTCTTCTTCTCCGAACACACAACAGCATAGTGTCCCAAATTTTGACAATTCCAACATTTGACTTTGGAATAGTCTTTCTCCTTGTTCTGTTGCTTGCCTTTACCTTTGCCTTTGCCTCCACTATTGGCAGCTTGCTTCTTTTCTCTGCCCTTCTTGCCTCTTGTTAACAATGCAACATTGTCATCCTCCTCCACCTGTTTGGCTGCCCCAAGATGGTTCTTTTTTATTTCATTCTGAATGGAATCATCCCACAACCTCTCCCAATTGGGAAGGTTTTCCCATGCAACAATTCCATCCACAAAATTCTCCCAAGTCTTGAGAAGACCATTCAAAAAAATCCTCACCAACTCAGTGGGTGCAATGATCTCACCTACGGCTGCCAACTCATCTCTCACTGAAGTGATCTTTATGAGGTATGCAATAGAACTATCAGTCTTAGCCATTTTAATGGCCTTCAGTTTCTCCTTTAGGACCATTTTTCTGTTTTCATTTAAGCTCTGGTAAAGACTGGTCAAGGTTGTCCACATCTCATATGCATAAGTCTTTCCTCTCACATGAGGATTGACATGAACTTTGATTCCTTCCAGAATCAACCTTTTTTCCTTAGCATTCTTTTTGTTAAACTCTGCCAACTGTACAAGGTTAGCAGGTACTACCACTGGGATCTGTGTGGTATTTACCATAATGCCCCAGATTTTTGCTTCCTCAAAGATGCTCTGGATTCTCGCCTTCCATGCACTGTAGTTGTTATGCCCATCCAACTTGTCTTCAACTCTCAAACACAAAGACATGTTTCACTATATTAGCAAACTGAAATTTTCAAATCTGTGGTAAAAGTTTATGTTTTTTGTATAAAAATCAGCGTGCTGTAATTTTCACTTCGCTGTCCCAAACTGCACTTTTTAGCCAACCAAGCTCTAATACCATGAAGAAATTTCAACCTCCACTCCAGTTATCAGTTTTCCTTATCACTCCATGCATTTAGTTTAAATCCAAGCATGATAAAAATTCTAAAATCTGGAAATAACAATATTTTCTGAAAACACAAATTTAGGGATTTCACAACTGTTGAAATTGCAGAAATAAAACACCGTAAAATTATGATAACCACACACAGAAAATAACACTAATTTTTTGTCAATGTGACCTTGAAAAAACCCTTACAACTCTTGGGGAAAACTAGTTTGAGAGCTCTTCTTTATTTTTGAAAATGCTTTTATAGATAAACTAAAATACACAATAAAAATTCCAACAACCACAAATTACAACTTATCTCGATTTTCGTGCTTGCACTCTGCCTCGAAAATCGTGTCAATCAACGAACAGCGAAAACAAAAATTTTCTAGTAATAAAACAGAATTAAATGTTGTACGGAGTCCAAGGTACATAGATACACTCAGAAATTACACAAGTCTTCATTAAGTACTCAGAAGTGCCATATAACAGTCTTTCGAATTACAATCAAAACCCAGAAATGTACATTTCATACTCAGCGATGTCATTAACTTATTTGCAAAAAATTACAAGCACAGGAACCTCAAACTAATGACTAATATAAAATATGTGATGTACAATAGATGGAACAGTGAACCTCATGTTGCTTGAGCCCAGAGATAGCAACAATGTCAATGAGTCCACAGCAAGGTATATACCTCTCTTCTTGCAGCCATAAGACCACCTTTCATGAGTAGCCAGTCCCATGAGTTGGATATGTATTTGTAGCAGCTCGCTCAGCCAACAAACAAGGTGAATTCGTGGTCCCTTTTTGCAAGTATACACTCAACCTATGGTGAGAAACTATGCCCCTGCTCTATGGCATTTTCCAGCAAACCCTCCAAGCATTTGAAGATGAACACGGCCCATGCAAACTACTAAACCCAACCCCCTTTAAATACTCTAATCTCAGCCCACGCAAACTACTAAACCCAACCCCCTTTAAATACTCTAATCTTATCCCTCACACAGTAAGAAGGAAGTTTGATTTACTCCCTCAAAGCTTCAACCCACAACTAAGAATAACTTTGGCCTCTACAGCAGAGAAACCACTGTAAACAGGTGCATAGAAAACCAAAGTTTAGAGAATAAAATCAACTGATAATACATTTAAGTCTAATTGCTTCCTCATATATTCTTCTCCACTGAAGCACAGTGGCGAAATCTGAGTGATTTTTCTCTCCAAACTAGCTAGGGTGTATGATTTCAACACTAAAACCTAAGTTACCAGGATTTGAATACGGATACGGATCCGGATTCGCTAGTTTTTTTAAAATCTAGGATCCGTATAAGGCAAGGATACGTCAAGTATAAAAAAATTAAAATATAATATTTTTTTCTTAAATTTTAAAAGACACTTAGGGTTCAAAAATCAAATGCTTCGTGAAACCATCAAACACTTCTAGAACTGAAACCATTAGATATATTATAAATATGATGACTTAAACACTGAAATGATGCATCCTCCCTCAATATAAAGTAGCAAAAGAATCATAATATCATAAATGATAATAGTAAATACATTTACATATCCTCAAATGGATGTGCATTATCTTCTACGCATTGCAACTCTACATCATGAATAGATGATGGGGGTCTTGGAATGTAGGAAGTTGCATCAGTAGGCTAGACTAGTGGTGGAACAATATCCTCAAGTAAGTTGAGGTGAGTCATGGCATTCAATGTCAAGTTCAAGTTAGAGATCTCAGACTCCACATCCCACATCTTGCTCAGACCTTTTTATACTTTGGTTCAGCATGTGATAGAAGACGAAGGTTGGAATGAGCATACACAAAATCCTCAACGTTTCTCGCTCCCAGCTTGTTTCGCTTCACTGAATGGATGAAGCCATATGTACTCCAATTCCTTTTAGTTAATGAGGAACTAGCAACCTGTGATAACAAACTGGTGGCTAGAGTGGGGAGATGAATGTTATCCCCACCATGGAAGCCCCACCAAGTAATAAGATCAAGATGTTCTCGATCATCCATAGCTACTGGATTTGAAATGCTACCATTAGATTGTACAAATCCTCCAAATCCTTGGCATACTTCCTTTGCAACTCCCATATCTCTATAATTTTTCCTCAAAGTTGTCTTGTATCTTTGTACCACTTCAAAATCCTTGTTTGGCGTTGTTCTACCAGATAAAAACAAAATTAAGCAAAGTCTTTCGATAGAAATCACATAAGAAAAAATTTTGGCCGACGCGTTTCGAGCTAACAAGTGCAGTTCATCATCAGGACCAGATGAAGAGGCAGACCATGGCAAAGGCTTAAATAAAGAGCAATGTAGAGACATAATTTCAAGTAACGGCTATATTTGAACTAATGTATTTAAATTATGATATTAAATTATTAATTTATTAAAAACAAATATTATTCGTAACGGCTATATAACGGTTAGTTTTTGAAAAATAATATTTAAAGTATTTTATTTAACCAAATATACTAGTTTTCGAAAATAATTATTTAAATAATGATATTAGTTTATTAATTTATTAATTTATAAAAAGATTAATATGTAAAGCTATATTAAATAGCTAATTTTTAAAAATAATTTTAATTTCTTTATTAAACCAAATATTTCTAGTTTTTGAAAAAATAATATTTAAATTTGTGTATTAATTATACTTTTTTAAAAACAATATTAATTAAGACTACTATATTAAGCTGAGTTTTTGAGAAATAATATTTAATTAATTATTAAAGAAAAAAGAAAAACTTTAATAGAAGGTGAGTCAAAAATTTATAAAAAGAGTCAATTATGTTACCCTTTTTATTATTATTAACTTTTCTTTTGGAGTACTTTGGAAATTAATGAAATAATACCATTATTTAAATATTTTTTTCAAAAACTAGTCGTTACTGAATAAAATTTGTTTTTAATATATTAATAAATTAATATCATAATTTAAATATAATAGTTCAAATATAGCCGTTACTTGAAATTATGCCTCTACATTGCTCTCTATTTAAGCCTTTGCCATGGTCTGCCTCTTCATTTGGTCCTGATGATGAACCACACTTGTTGGTTAGAAACGCGTCGGTCAAAAATTTCTCTTCTGTGATTTCTACCGAAAGACTTTACTTGATTCATTATGGATCACAGAAGCTTGAATACATAACTACAATGAATATTAAAATTAAAATAAAAAAATGGAATGATAATATTTAGGGTGCAATGCATAGGCCAAAAGGTATAATGTTGTGGTCAGTTTGTTCCACCTTTCTATAACTATGTCCTTCACTTTATAATAGAATGTTTCAAAAGGGTCATTTTAACTTGCCCTAATAATTTCCCTTATCCTCTCCAACATACTATCAATGTTTTCATAAACTTACCCCAAGCAAGGTCTATCTGTGTCAAACGTTCTAATCAAGGTTAAGATTGGTTCAACCGCAGAAGGTATTGGACCTTGTCCCACCATGCAACATCAAGAATGATGGACGTTATTTTTTTCCCTCTATCAGAAGTGGAAGTTCTCCATGATTCCCAAAGAGGGTAAATGACCATTGCTTGTAATACTTGTCTCAACTCCACAAGCTTATTTATGACAAGAGTGTGGGAGGCAAAACAAGTTTCAGCAACCTACAAGTTTCAAAAAGTCAAATCTCAAATGAGAAATCTGTTGGAAATACTGGGGGGGGGTGAATCAGTGTTTCTTTTCAACTGTTATTTTACCAGTGAAAACATTTATATTCAAAACACAATATGAACAACAAGAATAGATGTCTTTATTAATATAATCTTTGCAATAAAATAGATACAATATATATATGGTTCCAATCTATTGCCAAGCACCAACTTGGACTTTTGTGAGACTCCAACCACCAGAGCACCAACTCCCAGGACACCAATCCTTCCAGTTCTGAGGCACCAACCTCAAGGGCTCCAACCCTCTGCTATCAAGGCACCAACCCCAAGGACACAAATCCTTCCAATTCTGAGGCTCCAACCCAATCTTGTCAAGGCATGTTTGATAGTGATTCTCTACTCCCAAAACTCTTATTTACTGAATTTTGTCTGTTTACAGCTTCACTGTAGTCTCCATGCTATAGCATCAATGGCAACCAGTCTTCATATGAAGAATTCTTTACAACCCTTCATACTGTCCACACAGAGTCTGCAAAAGTTATCTCATGATGATATCAAATAGCCATCATAATCTCTGATAATGTCTCCACACAGCTTTAGTGAGTCTACTATTAGCTACACTAAGCTCTGATTAATTCATCACAGGTCTAAGTCTTTCACAGGGTAACACGATCAACAGGGTTGCTCGTCCTTCGACTGCCTCTGTCCCACTGGACCTTCGTCTTCCTTCTGTCCTGCTGAACCTTCGGCCTCTTTCTATCCTGCTGAACTGTCAACTTCTTTTTTTTTATAGTTCGCCAACAACGACTGCATAAAGACAATTCTCTGTTTTCTTATCTTGATACGTCTGACCTTTGGCGTCCCTTTCGCTCGCTTGAGCTTCGGCTTCCTCAACGCTCGCTCGACCTTTTGGCTTCCCTCCTTTGGTCGCTTTAACTTCCTCTGCGCTCGCTCGACCATCTATCCTCGCTTGACACTTCGGCTTCCCGATCCATGGCTTCCTCTGTCTATTCGAGTGTTCCAATACTCACAGGACACGTTCAGGAGGAAGAGAGGCCGAAATACAAAGAAATGTTGCTTATTAAAAAATATCAGAGAGGTCCTTTTTCCTTTAATAATATTCATACACTAGACTTCATTATTTACGGAGGATTTCATTAGAGAGACTGTACTAATAGGGAGGTCCCACATGCCACGTCACAATCGCAATCGCAATCGGCGGTTTGACATCCCTTAGAGACTAGCGATATAGTGGATGCAATATTACATTTAGTCATGTTAAATGGTGTATTCAAGTCCATAATATATATTGCAATCAGCAATCTGGCGGTGTCAATTATTTTGAACATTGCGATTCAACGGATGCGATATTTCAATAGGTCGTATTATAATGTTGCAGCGGGTCATATATATCGCAATCGGTGGTTCGGGGGTGACATCCCTTTATAAATTGCGCTATGAGAGTTCCGATAAGCGGATGCAATATAACAATAGGGCAGTTTATAATGCTGCAGCGGATCCACATATATATCGCATCTATATATTATATACTCTTATGCTCTTTGCTATAACCTGTTCGGGTCTGTGTATTATCGCAATCGGCACTTTCAATGTGGCAAGGCTTTACAAGAGTCTTGCGATATGGCGGATGCGATAATATATTAAATCATATTGCAATGGTGTAGTCAGGTCCGCATACATATCGCTATCGCAGTTTTAACGTGACAAGGCTTTAAACGCTGCGATATATAACTCCCGATATGGCGGACGCGATATACCATTAGGGCGCGATATAATAGGATCATCGGGTCCACAACTGTATATCACAGTCGGGGGTTTCAATGTGGTACTTAATAGAACCCGCCAATGTGATTTCTCTGATATATATATATATATTATATATATATATATATTATATATATATATATATATATATATATATATATTGCTCCGCTCTTATTCTGCTCTTATCTGCTCTTGGCTTGTCGCTTCTATGGCTTCCGATAGACTGCTCCAATAGCTCTTCTCTGATATTCCTCTGATATCTCATGATATGGTTCCTCTGTTAACTGCTCTTCCGTTGGCTTCTCCTCCTGATGCATGTTCCTCTTTGTTCCTTCTCTTTTGATGACTTCTTCCTCTTTGCAAGACTTCTTGGGCATATAATACATGCGATACTCCCGATATGGCTCCTCCTCAATCTCCCGCTCTTACACTAGCTTGTCTTTCCTGTGGTTTCCCCTCATGGCTTCTTCCTCCTGTTTCTTCACGGATCTTCTCTACTTCTCCTTGGCTTAATATCATCATTTAGTATCCTAAAATATTGCCATATTGACATCAATGACAACCTAGATTAACAAAATCATATATAAATTTGTAATTAAAATTAAGAATTTCTAATACAAATAATATTGATTAAAAACGTAGTACCTTCAATAGCTCCAACTTTGGAAAACCTCGATATATGACCTGAGACATTGAATGATTAGTTATGAACATTTGGATTTCTTTTGCTGCTACATATATTTCATTAATCCTTCCAATCTCATTAATCTTGGCAAGCATAAGGTTCAATGAATGTATTGCACATGGAGTCCAAAAGATGTGATCATATCAATCATCCACAATCAAGTCTGCAGCTTTACAAACCTGTGTGTTGTTCATAATGACTTGGACAACATTATGTGGCCCCGCACTTTCTTTTGCATCAATAAGAATTATGGATATGAAAGATGCATCTTTCTCTATTCCACTGCAATCAACACCCTTCAAAAACATTGCCCCTTGGGGGCATAATGCAACAACATTAATTAATGGAAGGTTTCTTTGGTCTCTCCATCCATCAGAAATGATGGACACCTATATTTCTGCTCATGTATCCTAGATTGACTGTAGCTATCTATCCACGGATTGTCTCTTTGATGCCAACAAAGTAGTGTCGACCTTCTCATATCCAGGGCTTTTGCACCCTTTTGGCGTTTCATTAACTGCCTTAGTCATTTGTTGCCAATAAGGGGAACACACCAAATTGAATGCTAGCCCAATGCAACAAGCTACAAATTCATCGGCTACATCTCTACCTTGATTATTGGAAGCTACTTCAACAGGGCCTAGAGTGGGCATTTTATTAGTTGTGGCAATAGGCCTCGATGGCTATGTTTCCAGGAAACGTGGGTTCGGGGACGGGTACGGGGACGGGGACAGGGACGTCATTTTCTGAAACAGGGTGCATGGGTTCGTCGGGGGTATATTATAATTTATATATAATTATATAAATTTTATATTTTATAAATTATAATACAAGTGAATTTGTTATATTTTTCAACTTATAAACAAGAAAACTAAAAATACCTTATGATTTAAACTTTAAATATTTAAACATGCATATCATTGAAACATTCAACATTCACAATGAAAATTTCAAAAATTTCTAGTGTTATATCAAGTTGCAAATTGGAGTTTACATATTAGTAAGAATCATGATATATGTCCATTTGTCATTCTACATTCAAAATTTGCCTTGAGGCATCTCCAAACAAAACTAGGAAATTTTAAAATACTAAAATAAAAATAGCTAATGGTGAACAATGGCTTCCACAAGCCATGTCATCAACATCACTTAAATCTTCAATTAGCATGCTCTCCAAGTAGGAATCGCTCTCATCTTGAGGCTCTTTCTCATCCATAGCAACTGGAGGTAGCTCAATAAGGCCATCTGGTTGTATCTCCTCGCCTACACACATAGCACCATTTGTGTATTGGCCCCATCTCTTGAAAGGACCCTCCTTGTAACCAAGATCTTTTTGAGATATGAGACAAAGTGTGCTATGAATGTACACTAAGTTCTCTGCCTTCTTTGAGCCCAACCTATTTCTCTTTACTGAATGGATAAAGGCATAAGTACTCAAATTCCTCTCGAAAGATGCAGCACTAGCTACTTGGAATATTAGGGGAAGCCCATTAAATTAATTAAAAATTTAAAAATAAAAACTAAAATGAACTCCAAAGAACCCAATTTTGGGGTTCCAAGTACCCATCATCAAGGTTCTTCATACCTGTCAAGACAAAAGAACCCATTTTTTTTTAATGGAGAACCTGGTTCTTCATAGAAGAACTCGGTTCTTATGGGTTCTTCTCAGAAGCACCCGTACAAGAATCCAGTACTTGGGTTCGAGAACCCGGGAAGGGTTCGAGAACCCCACCCCCGGGTTCGGGAACCCGTGCAACATAGCTCGATGGCAATGGAGGCCTAGTTGTAGAGCTTTGCACACGGTGTTTTCCCTTAGCAAGCTTCCTATAAGCTTCTTGCAAAGATGTATAGAATTTCATTTTTCCAGGACTCAAACCTTGGTCAAGTTTGCCATTTGCATCTTTTGGCCCAGTGCATACTTGCACCCATGTCAGTTTGACCAGTGAGATGGGTCGTGTTAGGCCCCTACACTAGTAGTCTAGGGGCAGGCCCCTATACTACTAGTGTAGGGGCCTAACAGGTCGTCACTCTAGTTTATGGGCCATTTTTTCTATCTTGGCATTCAGTGCACTTCCATTTAAATGAACCACCTTCGGGGTTTTTTCCAAGAATCTCCACAAACTGCCATATAGGAGATTTTGGGTATGTTTTGATGATTTCCCCTTCATTATGCTCATGTTTTGATGGTTCCATAATGATAATGGCCTATAGTTTACCACATATAAAATTCAAATTATAATATATTATCAATAAACAATTAAATACATTAAAATTTAAGAAGAAATACATTTAAAATACTTTATATCGGGATTGGGAATTACGCTTTCTCCATGGACATGGGAAAAGAAATCACTTGTATAAAGTTTGAACATTTATGCCAGTGAGTTTTGTAAAGAACTTAATAGTAAATACGACATTCTCACACCCAATACAGAAAATAGAAAACAAGGCAGGGATTGAGGCTTGAGTTCTCTAGATTTATCATTTTAAAAACTCGCAATCTTGAGTTTGTCCCCATCCTGTAATTTGAACCTTGACAACCTAAAATCCAATATCTTTGAACAAACACTCAAACCCTCGCATGTAGCTTGAATAAAAATATTTTCCAAACTCAAAAATTAAAATCAAAGGCTCTACCGTTTACGCAACCTAAGCACTCAACCTAGTTTAACAAACCGGCAGTAAATACTAAATAGAAGCAGAATAAACTTATAAGTGAATTTGGAACACACAAAAAAGGAAGAAAAGAAAACGTTGACACCGATGTCGATGCCCCCAGTAAAACATAGAAATGACATCAAAAGAGAACTAAGGTAGTTATAACGATTACGGTTTACCTTTGTCACTTTCTGAATGTTCGTTCCTTTCAAGTTCTTGGCGGAAACAACCTTGTTCTGTGTGTGCCTTTCAAGTTCTGACAGGCAACAACCTTCTGCGTGTTCCAAGGATGAACTTCCTTTCAAGTTTTGACCAGCGATGGGTCCCTCACGGCAAACAATTTCTCTGTCGTTGTCTTCCTTGCATTGTTCCTCACGTGTTCCAACTTCCAACGAACGAGTTGTTGCGTCATTGTGTGAAGTAGGGGGGTCGGGGGTGAATATTCAACATTGTCTGGGCATGAGTTCCAAAAAAGGGAAGGGGAACCACACTTAAATAAAGACAAAAAACTAAAATGAAAATCAAGTTTGTAACTTTTCTTAATTTTACTTCAACCCATTTCGGCGGTTTCGGCAACCTGTCTCGAGATCCATTTCCTCAGAGCATGAGTCGTTTCCTAAAAATCAAGATTTGCATGCAGCCATATTGAACACATATTTTGGCGGATCCAGATCCGAATCCGGTTCAAATCCAACAATATTGGGCCTTCCTATGTCGGATCCAACGTCTTAGGCTAAAACTAGCAATCAGACTTAGGGTTTCCCAAACCCCAAATTGTTCTCCAAAATCTCTCCAAAAATCATTCTTTTCAAATAGCAAAAGACTAGAATGAGGAAATACCCCCTTCATTTCCCTTTTTATAACTCATTTGCCACCATTTTACCTTTTTCTTCAATTAATTATACAAGCATTTTTCCCTTGTTTATTTAATAAAATGGCTTTTATTAACTAATTAAAGTCACTTTTAACCCTAAAAAATGCTTAGTTCACCTCCACAATCACACCAACCACCCAAAGCCCTTTGTCATCATCTTATCATGTAGATATTTTTTCCCTAATTCCAACAAGTTGTTACACTAAGGTGTTTCTCCAAGTAATCATCCTGAAACAACACCTTATAAACACTTCGTTTTACAGAAATCGTCGGAATGCAACGGAACTAAGATCAAACTATGTGGAATTGATCCTGATGATGAAAAATGGAAAGTGATCCCGATCAACCCCCAGAAAACTTCTCAAAACCCTTCGGGCACACCTATAATATAATCTTGCTCATGTGACCTCGCTAACATGAGCTTTGGGAATCCCTCCTAATCTCACCACAAGGCAATCCAAAAATTGGGGACATTATAGAATTGGTCCATGGACAATCTCTGGTACATCATAGGTTAAAAGGAAAAACAATGTTACATGCACACTCAAGTTAGATACTAGCTTATTAAATATGAGACAAAGTGATTTGATAGCTTGTATTTTGTCATAACTTGTCCATAACACAATTTAAACTAGAGCTTTCATGAATGACTCGGTTGTTTTGATCTCAGATAAAGATATTTTTTGAACTTATTTTGGCTTCTTCATGAGACTTCTCATCCTTAGATATAGATGTCTTTCATTACAGATTCAAGGCTTCTCCTCGTTGGTGAGTGGATGTATGAAGCGGAAAATTTTGATACGCAGAATATATATGAATAAAATATCTTATTAAAAATAATGAATAGATAAATGATGATTGTTTACAATGGCTTGCCTAGCTTATATACCGTCATGGGCACCCTTTGGGAAAGGGCATGATCTTATGATCGTGCCCTTTCGTCTAATTAAAATTAAAATTAAATAATAACCTAAAATTAACTAATTTTTTACATAGCAATGCCTTCCTCTCGAAAGAATTATTTGTCCTCAAAGCATACGTAACAACGGCTGTTGTTGACAAAATGCTTCATTCTCCCAAGAAGCATCTTCTTCGGGTAAGCCTTTCCACTTGATCAGATATTCCAAGATGATCAAGGTTCCACACTTTAAAAGATCTTGAATTACTCTCTCAATTTCCGATTTTTGGTGATGTGGATATCGATATGGCTTTTTCATAGGTCGGTCTTGAAATACTTTTTCATGCTTCTGAATTAGATCTTGCATCTCTGGTGACTCTTCTCTGGTCATATTTGTAGATAACATTTATAATTGATGACATTGTACTGCATAAGTAGGTACTCTTCTTCGACTCAGCGTCATCATCTGAGATGATGATACAACATGATTTTCTGGTGCTTGGAATCCATGTAGTTTGTACTTCTGACCTCCCCATTTGAATTTTATAAATTGTACTTGATGGTTGGTGGCATAAGTACCTAAAGTTCGTAGCCATTGGATGCCTAAGACTACATCTACTCCTCTTAATGGTACCGTGAAGAACGGAGACTCTAATTTAAAGTCTTGAATCTGCAAATTGACATTATGGCATTTCCCCACCTTTTCAATCTTCTTACCGTTAGCTATCATCACTTTCATGTTTGGTAAAGGAAATGAAAAGATATTGAGTTTCTTGGCCACGGTTGCATCTAGAAAATTGTGTGTGCTTCCAGATTCGATGAGAACCACTACGTTGTTCTTCTTTATGTGTCCTTTTAACTTTAAGGTTTGAGGTTGTGATATACCTGTCATGGTTGATAATGACACTTGCAGAGTACTTCCGTCGTCTAATTCTGGAGAGAATTCTAGAGCGTCTTTTGTTTCTTCTATGTCATAATCTTCACTGTTTGAATCATTGGTTGCTTCACAATTATATAGGTTCTTTGGTTCTTTTCCTTTAGCACATCTATGTTTGGGGTCCCACTTCTCACCACAACGTTTACA
>APFE030402933.1:191053-243299 GCA_000404065.3 Pinus taeda
TTATAATAATATTTCTTTTTCTCAGAAAATTTGGATGAGACGTGACTCTTGATATCGTCACAATCTTTAGATTTGAATGATTAAAATTATTTAGATCACACATTTTTTCTCCAATGTTATCAAAATATCTTTTACTTTTAAAATACCATGGGCTATTACCATGGGTAGTTTTTTAAAACCTCCTGTAAAGGTAATATTTACCGTTCACCTTTCACGTAAGAGTTTTTCCAAGTAAAAATTCTTAAATATACTTGAAAAGATTCCCGCTTATCTTTATTAAAACCTTTTATATATATATATATATTTTTTCACTTTTTTTTTGTTTGTTCAGAATATATTATTTCCTTTCCTCTTTTCTTTATATATCGTTCTTCTTTATTCTCTATTATTATTATTTTTAATTAGTAGCAAATGGCCAAAGACCTAAAAAATGGAGAATCTCCCAATATATAGCGAAATGCTTCAATTATGACAGCAACAAGGTTGATAGCCAAAGGCCTGGTGATCAGCCAAACGTGGCTCTAATACCAAATGAAGCGGAAAATTTTGATACGCAAAATATATATGAATAAAATATCTTATTAAAAATGATGAATAGATAAATGATGATTGTTTACAATGGCTTGCCTAGCTTATATACCGCCATGGGCACCCTTTGGGAAAGGGCATGATCTTATGATCGTGCCCTTTCATCTAATTAAAATTAAAATTAAATAATAACCTAAAATTAACTAATTTTTTACATAACAATGTAAATGATGTATGCTTCAACAATCAGGATTATAGCCTTCCTTGGTCAAATTTGAAAGTGGGAGTTACACCAAAAGAATTTCAAACAAAATAGATTAGCATTTCTATTAGCAATGATGTTAAATTTGGAAACTAGGGTCAAACTCCACCTTGAACAGCTCATATGATGCAGCTGATATTTTTATTGGATTCCTCTCTCTGAGAGGTGTAGGATTGATCTAAAGATCATCTCATTCTGACATGTAAAAATGGAATTATGAATTTATTTTGTTTATGGACAAATTGTCAAGGTCGGCTAGAGAACTAATGTAAACTCAGAAGCCCAACAGTCACGTCTATTCATCCACAACGTTGCATATAAATATAAGGAGCCTCCTCATTTTGTCACTTCACTCACTCACATATCTCTCTCTCCTTCATTGATTAGTTATGGATTTCTGAGGCAACTCTCCACGCATGCGAAGAAGCGCAGTTATGTTCCTACATTGACCGAAGTTGCGGGAAGGGTTTTTGACTAGCATTGACCTGTTTGACTGCGGTTTTGTGAGGGTTATCTCTGTTTGGGCAAGCCGCATTTTTGGGCACAGAAAACAAGGCAGACTGTATTGTTTGACCAACATTGACTTTTGTTGACCAAGTTTGACTGGATATTTTCAGACTATTTTTGGGCTGATTTGACTTGCTATTGGAGGTCGAATTGACCAAGTTTGACTAGGTTGTTTTGGAGGTCAAATTTTGCCTTGATGACTTTTTGGTTAGGGATTTCTGTAGCTATTGTTTGTTGGGACAGAGTTCACTGTGATTGGGCAAGTTAGTATTGCATATTGTACTCTCTCTCTGTCGAACTTTTGAAGAATAATAAAAAGAATTGATCAAAGGGTTTCCCCACATTGGGGTTTGTCCCCCGCTGGTTGGATATCTTGTGTCCTCTTGTCTTGGCTTGTCTTCTACTATTATTGTTTATGTTCTATCTGCATTTTACTATCATGTTGATGTGATTGCTAATCTGGATAATGATATGCGCTATAAGAAAATTGAAGTAAAATTGCTCTTAAGCATAGAACATACCATTGTTATCTAAATTAACATGGTATCAGAGCTAAGGTGAAGACAAAGCCCAAGCAAGAATGAAAAAAACAAGCACTAAGAAGAGCAATCATTGAGATCCTTTGATCAAGGATAGAATTCAATGGCCTCCACATCCTACTTCAAGTCTGATGACAAGCTTCATAATAAGTCTGATTATCATGCATGGAAGATGTCTCTTGATTTGACTTTAGAAAAGCAAGATGTCATGGACTATGTACAAGGGAAGATTTCGGAACCTCCTTCTAATGCACCGGCTGCTGCTACAACAAAGTACAAGAAAGGTGAAGTCAAAGCAAAGAAGATCATTAGGGATTCTATTCATAGGCATTTAGTTGCTTACGTCTCCAATTTGAACACATCAAAGGAGATATATGACAGGTTGGTTGGCATGCTCAAAGCTAGCAATGCAAACCAGGTTCCCTTTCTCAAGAATAAATTGAAGGACATAAAGAAGGGAAGAGGTGAAGATATTCAATCCTACTTCATGAAGATTATTGAGATCAAGAATGATCTTCTTTCGATTGGAGAAGCTATTGCTCATAGGGAGCTTACTCTCATTGCCTTTGGAGGACTCCCTTGTGAATGGCACATGTTCAACACTATTATTGTTAACAACCACTGGATTCTAGGTTTTGAAGAATTGTTGACGAGATGTTCTCAAGAAGAAACAAGGATGATGGAACTAGATATGCCTTCAAATAGGAATGATCCTACTGCATTCTTCGCTCATTCTAAAATGAAGAACAATGCAGATTCAAAGAAGCAATGTCAAGGAAGATCGAGTTTCAAGAATGGAAGGAATGGAATATGCTTCATTTGCAACAAGCTTGGCCACTATGCTAGGGAGTGTCCTAATAGATGGGATACACCTCATGATGATGACAACCACAACAACAACAATTTCAGGGGCAACAACAATCAAAGGAATGGCAGATTCAACAACAAAGGAAAAAGGAATGCTCCCGCTACTCAACATGGAAATGGTCGCCCTCCTAACAGATCAAGAAACTCCAGGTATGATGAATCTAATGCTGTTGATAACAAACAAAAAGAATTTTATCTTATATCTGCCCTCTCTACTGCATCTCCTCCACACACTATGGGAAATTGGTTGATTGATAGTTGTGCCTCAAGGCACTTCACTGGTATAAGGAAGCGCTTTCAAATCTGATTGAAAATGATACAAATTTGGAAAATATCATTGGAAACAATGCCACCTATCTCGTAAAGGGAGTTGGGAAAGTTACTCTTCAATTAAATCAAGGTAACACCATTCATCTACAAGAAGTACTATATGAACCCGATCTAAAGAAGAACCTGGTATCTATCTCGGCAATGGAGAACAAAGGATTCAAAGTGGCATTCATCGATGGAAAGTTACGTGTGTGGAATAAAAATTTCAAAGATGCATTTACACTTGGATTCAAGTTTGATAGCCTACATCAAATTGGAGGAAGTCCATTGCGAGCTATGTCTTACGACACATCACTTCAATCTGAATTATGGCACCAGAGGTTTGCCCATTTACATCATAAGGCTCTACCCGATTTGAGGAAGATGGTGACAGGCATGCCCAAATTTAAAGTAGAACATCAAGGTGTTTGTCAAGGGTGTGCCGAAGGAAAGCATTCAAGAGGACCATTCCCCTCCATTGATAGCAAGACTACTGATATATTGCAATTGGTTCATTCTGATCTATCTCGTATGATGCCCGTAAACTCTTTGGGAGGATATTTATATTATGTTATCTTTATGAATGATTTCTCTCGCAAGACTTAGATATATTTCTTGAAGAAGAAGGACGAAGTATTCTCATGGTTTCATTTTTTCAAAGCTTTGGTCGAAAATCAAACAGGGAAGAAGATCAAAATATTGAGGACCAATAATGGAACCGAATATGAATCAAATGAGTTCAATAAATATTGTAGAGAAGTTGGCATTAAAAGGGAGACTACTACCACATATACTCCTAAGCAAAATGGTGTTGTTGAAAGGAAGAACCGTTCTATCGTAGAAGCCACTCGTGCCATGCTTCATGATCAAAGCTTTCCAAAGTTCTTATGGGCCGAAGTTGCAAACACTGTCGTGTATGTTCAAAATAGATGCCCTCATCAAGCGTTGCACTCCAAAACTTCTGAAGAAGTTTTCACTGGTAAAAAACCTGATGTTTCTCACTTTAGAATTTTTGGTAGCGCCGTTTATTTTCATGTGCCAAAAGAAAAGAGAACAAATTGGATGCTTCTGGGAAGAAAGGAACATTTGTGGGCTACAATGAAACTTCTAAGGCATATAGAATCTATGTGCCTGGTCAAAGAGAAGTGGAGATAAGTCATGATGTCACCTTGGATGAGGATGTTGCCCTTGGGAAGATTAGTAATCTTCCTCTTCCAAGGAAGGACAAAGAAGCAGATTCAGGAAAATAGGGAAAACTGCAGGATGAGTCAATGCCCGATGTTGAAGAACCAATGGATTCCATTGATCTACCCCCTCATGAGCCCTCCTCCTCAAAAAGGAGACCCTCATGGCTTAGGGAAGCTCTCAAAGATGCCAAGAAACATGTTGCACCAAGAGGGACATTTTGTGAAAGTTAGAAGTCGAATAGGTACCAAGGGTACTTAACTGCAATGAGCACCATTGTTAAATTTGAGCCTGGCACATTCAAAGAAGTTGTGAAGCACCAAGATTGGAAGGATGCTATGAACAAAGAGTATGAGTCGATTATGAAGAATGATGTCTGGGATGTGGTTCCTAGACCCAAGGACAAATCTGTTGTCACCTCGAAATGGCTCTACAAAATCAAGCATGAAGATGATAGAAGTGTTGAAAAGTTCAAGGCTACATTTGTTGCTCGAGTCTTCTCTCAAAAGGAAGGTATGGTCTATGATGAGATATTTGCACCTGTTGCCCGATATACCACCAACTGTTCGATTATAACCCCTTGCTGCCTCGCAAGGATAGAATCTACATCATATGGATGTCAAGACCGCCTTCTTACATGGTTCAATTAAGGAGGAAGTCTATCTAGAACAACCCGAGGGGTTCGAAGTTCAATATCGTCAGACACATGTATGCAAGTTGAAGAAAGCCCTCTATGGGTTGAAGCAAGCTCCTCGAACTTGGTATGACAGGATCGATAGCTATCTGATGAAGTTGGGATTTACAAGAAGTGAATTTGATCCGAACCTTTATTTTAAGGTTGAGAATGACAGACCTCTCATCTTGGTACTTTATGTGGACGATCTCTTTCTAACGGGTGCAGACACTCTTATTCATCAATGCAAGAGGGAGTTGGCTTCCGAGTTCGAGATGAAGGACCTAGGATTGATGCATTACTTCCTAGGGTTGGAGGTCTGGCAAAATTCAGAGGAGATTTTCCTTTCTCAAGGAAAATACATCGTGAAGCTCCTTGAAAAATTTGGGACGGTGGATTGCAAGTCCGTGACTACTCCAATTGAACTTAACTTCAAGAAGTTATGCGGAAGTGTTGTTGGGCCTGATTTGGGAATCCTTTCGAGTATCATCAACTCGTGGGGGCCCTGATGTTCTTGGTGAACTCCCGTCCAGACATATGCTTTGCAATGAACTCATTGAGTCAATTTATGGTCGAGCCTCATCACATTCACTGGATTGTTTCCAAGAATCTCTTGAGATATCTCCAGGGCACAATCACCTATGGACTGAGATACACCGTCGGGAATGAGGCTCCATAGATACTCTGATGCTGACTATGTTGGCAGTGTGGTGAATCGTAAAAGCACATCTGGATGTTGCTTCTCTCTAGGGTCTACGTCGATATCCTGGATGAGCAGGAAGTAGAAATCAGTTGCTTTGAGAACCGCTGAGGCTGAATACGTTGTTGCTAGTATGGCCTCTGTGAAGTTGTTTGCTTGAGGAAGCTCTTGAGTGAGTTGTTTGGACATGTGCTGGATACCATCGTGATTTATTGCAACAACCAAAGTGGGATTCGTCTTTCTGAGAATCCCATGTTTCGTGACCGCTCCAAGCATACTGATAGCAAGTACCACTTTATCCGAGATATGGTACAACGGGGAGCAACAAAGCTCTATCATATTGGGATTGATGATCAGGTCACGGATATTCTTACGAAACCCCTGGGGAAGGTCAAATTCTTAACCTTCCGTGAAGAACTTGGAGTTGTGGAGAGGCTCTCTTATGAGGGTCCCGTATGAGATGAATATTGAGCTTCGGAGGGCTTGAGGTACTTCTTGGTGCGATGAGTGACCATAGGGTGAGTGGTTCACCTTCCCCTAGTGGTACGAGGTACAAGGTGAGTGGTTCACCTTCCCCTGTGATACCCCATCTTGAGATATGCATAGGATGAGTGGTTCACCTTCTCCTATGGCATATGAGCAGGATGAGTGGTTCACCTTCTCCTGTCAGCACATCCTACCCATGCAATTTGGGACTCATGGGAAGTACCTCTCATCTGGCCAATGAGTAGGGAAATGAGGGTAGGGACCATAGTACTACCGATGGACGCATGTGTACTATTGTACGCCCTATGCTAGGATGTTGATATTGATCTGGGATCAATGGACACTAACTTCAGATCAGTTAAGAGTGGTATGACACTCGATTACTGAAGACTGACTTCGGGTCAATGGGTAATGGTATGATACATTCTCGATTATTTCTTACTTCTTCATGGTTCAGCAGAGCATAGCAAAGACAGGGATGGTACAGATTGTTAGACAGTTTGGCAGGTGAAGTTCTCCCTAGTTGAGAGGGAGTGTTAAATTTGGCAACTAGGGCCAAACTCCACCTTGAACAACTCATATGATGCAACTGATATTTTTATTGGATTCCTCTCTCTGAGAGGTGTAGGATTGATCTAAAGATCATCTCATTCTGACATGCACAAATGGAATTATGAATTTATTTTGTTTATGGACAAATTGTCAAGGTCGGCCAGCAAACTAATGTAGGCCCAGAAGCCCAACAGTCACGTCTATTCATCCACAACGTTGCATATAAATATAAGGAGCATCCTCCTCATTTTGTCACTTCGCTCATTCACATATCTCTCTCCTTCATTGACTTGTTATGGATTTCTGAGGCAACTCTCCACACGTGCGAAGAAGGGCGGTTATGTTCCTGTGTTGATCAGCATTGACCGAACTTGCAAGAAGGGTTTTTTACCAGCGTTGACCTATTTGATTGTGGTTTTGTGAGGGTTATCTCTGTTTGGGTAGGCCGCATTTCTGGGCACATAAAACAAGGCAGATTGTACTATTTGACCAGCGTCGACTACAAAAGTTTGACTACAGCGTTGACTTTCGTTGACCAGGTTTGACTAGATATTTTCGGATTGTTTTGGGCTGTTTTGACTTCTTGTTGGAGGCCGAGTGACCAAGTTTGACCGAGCTGTTTTGGAGGTCAAATTTTGCCTTGTTGACCAGCGTTGACTTTCTGGTTAGGGATTTTTGTAGCTGTTATTTGTTGGGACAGATTTCACTGTGATTGCACAAGTGAATATTGCATATTGTACTCTCTCTCTGTTGAACTTTTGAAGAATAATAAGAAGAATTGATCAAAGGGTTTCCCCACATTGGGGTTTGTCCTTGGTTGGTGCCATATCTTGTGTCCTCGTCTTGGCTTGTCTTCTACTATTATTGTTTATGTTCTATCTACATTTTACTATCGTGTTGATGTGATTGCTAATCTAGATATTGATATTGGGCTATAGGAAAATTAAAGTAAAATTGCTCTTAAGCATAGAACATACCATTGTTATCTAAAATTAACACTTTTTATAACACATTTGCCACCATTTTACCTTTTTCTTCAATTAATTAATAAAAGCATTTTTCTCTTCTTTATTTAATAAAGTGACTTTTATTAACTAATTAAAGTCACTTTTAACCCTAAAAAATGCTTAGTTTGCCTCCACAATCACACCGGCCACCCAAAGCCCTTTTTCATCATCTTATCATGTAGATATTTTTGCCCTGATTCCAACAAGTTGTTACACTAAGGTGTTTCTCCAAGTAATCATCCTGAAAACAACACCTTATGCACAATTAATTAAAATATCCCTATTAATAACTTTGTTTTATAGAAATCGCCGGAATGCAACAAAACCAATATCGAACTATGTGGAATTGATCCTGATGATGAAAAATTGCAAGTGATCCCGTTCAGCCCCCAGAAAACTCCTTAAAACCCTTTCGGGCCTACCAATAATATAATCCTGCTCCTGTGACCTCACTGACATGAGCTCTGGAAATCCCTCCTAATCTCACCACAAGGCAATCCAAAAACTGGGGACATTATAGCATTGGTCCATGGACAATCTGGTACATCATGGATTAAAAGGAAAAACAATGTTACATGCACACTCAAGTTAGCTACTAGCTTATTAAATATGAGACAAAGTGATTTGATAGCATGTCTTTGTCATACCTTGTCCATAACACAATTTAAACTAGAGCTTTCATGAATGACTCAGTTGTTTTGATCTCAGATAAAGATATTTTTTGAACTTCTTCATGAGACTTCTCATCCTTAGATATAGAGACTTTGAACATTCCCAATCATATGATGTCTTTCATTACAAATTCAAGGCTTCTCCTTGTTGATGAGTAGGATGTAAACAATGTATGCTTCAACAATCAGGATTGTAGCCTCTCTAGGTCAAATTTGTAAGTGGGAGTTACACAAAAGAATGTCAAACAAAATAGATTAGCATTTCTATTAGCAATGACATTCCTGAGATCATGTCTGAGGCTACTCAGACTTCTACCAATAGCCCTGAGGCCTTTCGACTTTCTGCAATAAAACTGAGATTTATTTCGGCTTCTGCCTAAGGCTCAGACTTAGACTTTTCAGACTTCGACCTATGGAAAATTGCATTGAGATATTTCGGCATTTCCTGTAATCAGTCCAGAGTTATTTCGGCCTGTTGAGATTTAATTCTGAGAACATTTCGTCCTTTTCTGCAACATTTCTTGATGTCTACGAACTCAGAGACTTCCAATCTGAGGTGATTCAGGTTACTAGATTCTAAGAACTTCTTAGCCCTCTGTTTCAAGCTCTGAAGTTTGAAGACTTTGACATTCTTTATCTCTAACTAGAACAAGCAAGAGTTTTTCCCCTTCTTTTCGTTACCTGGACAGACCCTAGCGCATGAATTACACAGTGGCATTTCTCCCTAACTCGGCCTGAGCAGAGAGATAAGCTTCATTGCTAACTCGACTTCATTTGAAGTGTGTTTCTGGGGCTAGTGGACAGATTAAGCCCTTAAGGATTGCTTGAAACAAAGATGACTTCCTTTTTCAGGGCTGCTCTTACACCGTACCTCTAATACCATGTTGATTTATATATATTGGGTCTTCTATATTGATAATTTCTTCAGATGATTTAGATTTTATTCACAATCTTACCCATTATTCCATCATCAAGAAATTACACAAAAGACATCAACAACATAATAATCACAGTAGGATCATGAAGAGACGGCCACACAGTGAACACAAGAGTTTACCCTGGGAAAACCCAAATGGGAAAAAACCCAGCAACCTTTTCCTTAGAGAAATCATCAAATTCAACAGAGATACATCAGTCAAATACAAGGTCAAAAAAAACCAATAATAAAGCTATATCACACCTGGTCAACTGCCTTTTAGATTCAATCTGATTTGACATGCATTAGATCTGTACAGTAGAATAACAATGTCTCATTCAATCGCATAGATTAAGGTTTCTGTCTCCCTTCACTTGGTCTGCATCAGCTGAGAATAAACTCGGCCTGTCTCAGAATAGTCTGCCTCTAAATAACTTCAGGCTGTCTCAGAATATGGATTTTGGCTGCCACAAGTGACTCCTTCGTTCTGCCTCAAAAATGCCCTTTTTCCTCTGCCTCAGTTGATCTGAATTCTCTCTGATTTAAAGATAAGTGAGTTGCCTTTTGGAGGAGGTCAAATGGGTGTAACCATAGGGGCAAGCCGACCTTTCTTGGAGGGCCAACTTTATGTTTTGGAGCCAATTTTAATATTAGAAAATTCAAAATTCTTTTTTCTTTTTAAGCCAACATGAAGAGCATGTCATATATATTTTTCTTTTGGATGATAGCATGAAGAACATGCTTTACATTAACATCACAAATACATCAAAGGGCTAAGTATATTGATTACGAAGACCGACCATAGCTACAAAATTCGAAAAGGTTAATACTCTTATTTTATTCATTGTAAACATCTAGAAAGTCTACAGTGAAGACAGAGGTATTGTAAACAATCATTTTCAGTGTTTTGTCGCTGTTGTGGCACGCAGGTCTGTTATTAAATACCAGCCTAGATCCGTCTTAACTCAGGATCTACCAAGCGTCGAGAGGAATCAAATATCTTTTCACTCTAAAAAAGGGGTTTGCACCTCAAGAGATTTGATCCCTCTATGTGCTTAGTATATTTGGAGTTAAGATCGGTCTAAGTTGGTTTAATATATATATATATATATATACACGATTGGTAAAACCATGGGTTGTCAAAACCTAGAGTCCAAAAACTGTCAATGGTAAATTCACTATTCTACCTAAATTTTACTTTAATTTTTATTTTTCTTTATTTTTCTTTATTTTTATTTTTATGTAATTTGACCGAATCAAAATGTTTACACAACATGACAGCCTACAGGACAGGATAGGGCAGAAGTTAGAACATGACATTACAACATCTCTTCCATAGTGGGCTGGAAAGCGTCTCTCGGTGCAATAATTTGTACAAGATAGTTACGTCAAGATGTTCCAGTGTAAACTTGAGGCTAAACAATGCAACTCAATTTTGATAGTTCCCTGAACCTTTTCAGTCTAATCTTGAGGCCAAAGAATGTGACTCAGTTTTGTCGAAAACACATTGGAGACATGACTACTACACATTATTTCCTTCGAACAACATTTCTAAATAGGTCATCAAATAGATTAAGCTAAATGAGATTGGTCTTACACTCAGATAAATAAATGCTGAACAATTCTGAGGCTTGAAGCTAACCCATTTTCATAGGTCATTTCTTTAGCCTATGCTTTACACTGCTGTATTTCTTAATTTTCTTTGGAAATAGTTGTTTACAGTCCAACTGGGCTTCGTGCTTCATCTGCTCCCAAAGTACTTCAAACTTCCGATGAAATTTACTTTGCAACCATGATAATATTTCAAAATACAAGAACTTTGGATCAGCATCCCAAACAGACTTAAGTTTAATACGGCTATCAACGACAATTGGGCCTGCACTCAATCTGTGAAGAAGGTCACTGACACGTTTCTGTGCTGCAGCCTCAGGTTTCAGCAACATTAAAGGATCAGCCGCCAGAAAATTCATCACCTGTTTCAAGCAAGGTAGAACTTTTCCTTGAATAAGTGCACAAGCAAACACTGCTATCCGGCGATTCCCACTCTTCATAGGAGATCTATCAAGAGGAAGTTCCCATAAATGCGGACCAAATGTAGGAGCTACCCAGCAAAATATCTCATCCAATGAAGAGTCATAGTACGGTAGTGGATCTGCAAGAGGCCTAGAAAATGTGCACAGAGCCCTTGCATGTAAGACAAGCCAAGTTGGCTTCACGCTTGTCACACCACGCATGTATGGTCTCGACGTCTGAATAAGTTCATTATAAACAACAAACTCAGGTGCCAGTCTAGCAACAGAAGATGTGGGGTGCAGAAATACATTTTCTTCAACTGAGCAGGCTTGATATCTGACTGCTTTAGGCCTTTGCCCTTCTGGTAATGCTTTTAACTTCATATGGGATCTTAGACGCCGTGCAATTCTGTCAGCCCAACCTGCACAGATTGCCTGTCCCAGTATGTCTTCTTGAGTTGGCGTAAGAGGCTTGTCCATAGACTCCATCCAAGCAAACTCTACATCTGCTAAATTTCCAAAGTCCCAAGTGAAGTCCTGTTTTAGTTTTTTCTCCATTTTCTGGTTAAAAATGAGTTGAAGCAGCTGCTTTCGAAGCTTTGACATTTCATCCATTGTTTTAAGATGTAAGGAATTAGTCCTACAAAACTCCCCTGGATTACCTGCAAGCTCATAAGAACGGAGTGCGTTTGCCACTGTTAACGCATCACTGCTCATATTTTCAAACATCTTATGGGCAGCATTAGCCATTTCACGCTGCTTCTTTATTTGCAGATATTCTTGCTCTTCAGTATCCTTTCCATTCAAAGCATTGACTCCCATTTCTTTTTCCTGCCTGTCTTGCACTGCATTTGAGCTAAATTGTGTGAGGAATGGATTATCCATACTCAATGCTGCTGCAACAGCTATGGCAAAAGCTAAAACCAAGTTTGCTCCAGCCCATTCCTCCAACTTACTTACTGTTTCAAAGACAGTTAAAAGCATACGTGAATGACGAGGACTGATAGGATATAATGCCATCGCTTCTCCAACTGGCATAAGCATTCCTGTAGCTTGATCCAGTGCTGAAAGGGCCTTCAAGCATCGTTCAGCTTCCTCTAAGGATGTCATATCAGGAGGGGTAGGGAAAGGGAAGTTGACTACCTGAAACACAATATGACCATTCACATCCAGTACGTAAGATGAGGCAAAATATGGCAACATCAAGATATGTGAATATAATGCTTATAGCAAGCTGCAGAAACAGAACCTACAATGCTGTTGATTACTTTACAAAGAAAAACACACTATAAAGTATTTTTGAATTACCTTATTGATACCCATGTATTTCAGAAGAAGTACAATACCCTCGATAGGAACCTTGCATATTTCAGGTACAGAAAAATCAGGAAATGTATTGTTGAAAACTGCAGAAGAATAAAGGCGATAACAATGTCCTGGTCCAGTTCTTCCTGCTCTGCCAGCACGCTGAGCAGCTGATGCCTTGCTAATCCATTGGATCTCATATTTTGCTATCCCACTTGAACAGTTGTAGTCTTTAACCTTTGCTCGACCACAGTCAACGACATATTTAATACCAGGGATTGTTAAGGAAGTTTCTGCAACATTTGTAGCCACAACAACAAGCCTTTGTCCTTCTGGTACCCCAGCAAATACCCGTAATTGTGCTACTGCAGGCAACATTGCATACAGAGGCAAACAATACAGAGAACCTGGCTCTCTCAATCTTGTATCACTGTTTTTATCCGTCTTCTTTACTTTATCAATGTTTGCATCCATTTGTTTGCTTGAATTTATGTTAAGTTTTCCACTGTCGTTACCACTAGTCAGAACTTCAAAAGTAGCCTTAAGCGATTCCAGGCACCCTGGTTCTCTAAGCAAGTTATTCTGTTGCAAAGTATTATCAGCAACACTGTCAAGACACTCTTCTTCTTCACTATCTGAATCTGAATCAAATTCAGCATCAGAGGAAGATGAGTTTGCCTCTGATTGAACTTCAAACCCCTCATCGTCAAATGAGTTAAACCTGTCAGTTCCATCTTTGTGTTGCCCACTATCTGTGCCATCCACAGCTTGAGCAATGCCCTCAAGATTGGGTTCAGTTGCAACATCATTTATGTCTACAGTGGGCTTTGATTTTTGAGAAATATCTTGCATTTTAACATTGCTTTTGCTTCTTTTCACAAAGGCTTTCCTCAGCTTCCTGCATAGCAATTCCACTTCCCTTTGTCCTGTGACAAATACCAGTATACCACCAGGTGGCAACTTCTTGTGAATAGCTACGACCTTTTGGTAAGCCTTCCCCAAGTAATCTACCAGCTCTGTCTTTGCAGAGAAATGAATGGTTACAGGAAACTGCCTTGTAGCCACTTCTACTACAGGTGGACTTGTAGGAAATAACTTCATGTTTGAAACAAAATCTTCGATCCTCAAAGTTGCACTCATCAAAACAAGTTTTAGTGGGGTAACTACCTGTTCAGGACTGACTGTTTCTCCACGCGATATTTTTCTTTGTTGTTCGTCATATAGACTCTGCAATAAATAAATAAATAAAACTCAATTAGTCTTGCAACAGGCAAATAAAATCACTTCTTTTTTTCCCTGTTCCACCACTTAGATACATTACAATCTGTGCAGTTTGACTTTCAATGAGCTTCTTTAATTCACCTAATAAGAAGAATAAGCAAATAGTTCACTCATTTATCCAAAAAAACACAAGTACATACAAACATGATACCTGGCGTAGAGGGACAATCCTAGAAAGCAATCCAATGAGAATGTCCGTATTTAAACTCCTTTCATGAGCTTCATCCAACACAATAATTGAGTAGTGCCTCAGCAAAAAATCAGACTGCAGTAGACAAACTGAAATTAGGTCTCCGAAAACATGAATGACAAGATTCTTCAATTGTAAATTTGACCCTACAGAAAACTCCTCTATTTCACACCAAGCTTAATTTATTCAAGACCCAAAAAATTAGCTCCAATAAAAAAATAAAAACACTTTCCAGATGGTTTCCACATATTGACAGTTGCACAGTACATATTAAAATCATGCCTTGTCTTGACAAGAAAGATGAATTATTCCCTGAACAATTAAAATTGCTCCAAAAATGCCATGAGAAGGTAGTCACTTCTCTGCAGGACACCATTGCCAAGCTTAATGAGGCAACTTTCTCAACTTAATGATGAAGCTACTTTCTTACAAGATAATATTTCTAGCCTTCATGAGCAGAATCTTTCATTACAGGAAACTAAAATCCACCTTCACTACAACATCAATCTATTGCAAGTCTTTCCTATCATCATGAAGGGTTTGTCTCTTGGCAGAATGACAATCTCTCTCTTTGATGGTAGCGGACTAGATATGGACTTCAGCAAAGGCCTTCCTGAAGAAATATAATTGGATGTGGCAGATGTTACATGGAAGCAAATATTGGACTATTGATAGGTAGCCTTAAGGCGTAGGCCATGTTTTATCTATGTTGTACAAGTAATAATCTTTAGATAAAACATTCAAAAATAAACAACTTGCAAACATTAAGATTTGAAGTTCCAGTCCCATTAATACATCCTTCAAGTTGCAGGAAAGGAATTTTATCTAACATGTCCTTCTCGAATCAATATAAAAAAAGGAGAATTACCCACAAATCTCTTTTACTTGCAAAACAATAGAATCAAACAACAAATATGTAATGATGTACCCACTGCAGAGTGGAAGCTAATCTCTAATTGAGTCATCCAAGAATTATAAAATATAGATAATATACCTGCACTTCACGAAGCAGAATACCATCTGTCATAAATTTAATGGAGCTGTTCTCTCCTATTCTTCGATCATGCCGCACCTGAAATCCAACTTCCTTCCCCAACTGAAAGGACAGTTCATAAGCCACTCTTTTCGCAGTGGCAAGAACTGCGACACGGCGGGGCTGAGTGACACCTATGATTGCTGCTCTTTCTTTGCCCTTCCTTGAACCAAATCCAGCTTCAAATAGAAACTGCCAAAACAATCATAGTTTAAGCTGGAGTCTGTATGGCTCGGTGCAAAATCCAACCCCGCTTAATAAACAGAGCTGGCCAGTTTTATAGCTTCAACAAAGAAAAGGAACTGATTAATAATTAGGCACATTACCTGTGGAACTTGGGTAGTTTTGCCACATCCAGTCTCCCCACATATAATCACTACTGAATGATGACTGACAGCCTCCATAATCTCCTGCTCCATCATAATTATTGGAAGATTTTTTCTGCTTTCTTCAACATCTGGTGGTCTTGAAACATGAACTACAAAATTAGTGCCCAAAGGAGCACATTGAAAACCCTTAGAAGCGCCACTGGTTTGTGTATCTAGCTTTTGACTGTCCCCTTCAGAAACCTGGCAACCATGATTGTTTTCAAATCACTAAAACTAAAATGGCTAAAAAGAAGTCCATCTAAGAGTAGAGTACACTACTCAAAAGTGTTTAATTTTTAGATTTAAAAATCCAAACCCATTTTAACCCAATAAAAGAAAAAGAAAATTGTATATATGTTGTGACAAAGCAATCTTGAAATTTTTGACATCCTGGAAGCTTGAAAATCACTAGAACGATAGGGCCAATCCAAAGAGTTAAGACTCAATATACTGTGATCTATACTAGGATTTATATAGTCAAAATGCAGTATGTTTGTAGCTTTTGGTTACACCATTTCAGAGAAAAAGGACAAAGCTCTCATTGAAATCTTGTTTGAGTCAGGATATTACGTTGGCATGATAGCAATAATAGTATAGAGTTGACAGATTGTTTGTAAAAGAGTGCTTTGAAGGTAATAGAAACAAATCTTTTATAATGAAGAAGCTGAAAGTGTACTTACGTGCCAAGTAATTTCATGGAATAATTTAAAGAGGAAAATTAGACCTGATCTAACTTTGGTGCAAAATCAAACATAGCCTAGAGGGCATTCTCTGAAAAATATAAAATGAGAGTTCACCTGTACTTTTCAATTTGATTTTATTTCCATTTCTTCTTTTTTAATTCTATATTAAATATCAGTGGTCAATCAAGATTGCTGGAATAAGACATGGAAGGAAGTGGAAGAACTCCTGGAAGGAGAGTACGTGAGTTAATTGACAAGTAGCAAGCCAGGGAATTTTACTGTGAAAAATTTGAGCCGGGATTTTTATCATTTTGGGGCCATTAGTAACATTAACCATTGAGGATACTCCGTAGCAATTTTCATATTTTGTGTTTTTGGCATATCAATCCACCCAAAACATGCAGCTTTAAATGGCAACAGTGCAATCTTTATGCCTGCAGGGAGTGAAGAAGGAGATTGTACCATCAAGTCCCACTAGCGCAATTAGATTTCGAGGGTTTTTTCTGTAAGATGACCAAGGTTTGAAACTCATGGTAGTTGGGAGAAGACACCGAAAGAAAATTCCAGCCATGTTAAAGGTTGGTGTGGCCCAGGCTAGGTGCGATCCCTGGATGAATTAACTGCTCAGATACCCCTAGGCCGCAGTTTCATAGACCACAGGCTAGTTCCACAAGCCATGAACACACTAGGAAAAGAAAATGAAGGAAATGGTGCTCAAAACAGTCTCAAACTCTGTCCCAAAGATTTATCATGAGGTTCATGAGGTACTGCCTCTGATTTTCACTCGGAACTAAGAGCACAATCATAAGAGAACTGAAAATAGAGCAAGAGAGCACAAGATAATATAATCTTATTACGATCGAACAAATGACCAAAAGATAAGATGATTTTATTATCAAACAAATGTCCAAAAGTGGTTCAAACTAACTTAAAAAGGACATCCAGTACAAAATTATAAATATAGTGTGGGAGTGCAAAAGCAATTCTTAGATCAACAAAAGACAAAGAACTAAGTGTCTATCTAAAAGATAAATATCTATCAAAGAGAAGAAATATAACAATGTGCAACTAGAAGAGAGTCTCGATGCAATAAAAGAAGAGAAGATGCCAAGGCCTGTTAGAGCTCGAATTAGAGCTGGAGTTTAAGCTGGTGCTGGAGCTGAAAATAGTGCTTGTTGCCGAGGGCATATAAGGGGACTGCAATACATTTCCTTGTTAGAATAATCGATACTGTGAAGGATCCAATGAACTAGTAGATGATATCCTTTGGCGAGAACCTTGAAAAAACACACACATGAGAAGGAAAAATAAACAAATCATCCTCCTTTTCAGAATTGTAATTAGCTTTTAATCTTAATTATTATCCAGTATGCTTTTGTTGTTTGTTTGAATCAGTGAAAAAAATCATCTCCCAGGCAAGGTCTCATTAATCTGGATATTTCTGCAAAGGAGAACTTAGCTATCTATCTTGTGAATAATGTTGGAAAGAAACAAAGGTTAAAAGAAATTGATGAGAAGATATACCAGATGCAAAATAGAATTGAGCACAAGAGTATGCTTTTACAAGAAGAAAAACAGTTGTTGCGAGATATGTAAGAGACATTTGGCCACACTGATAAAATTCAAGCACATAATAAATTTCCGGATCAAGGGTTGGATTCCCTGAAGAAGCAGATCTTTCAAGTAGAGAGGAATGTGCAAGCCACTAATAAAGAGTTTGGTAGCTTGACTTTGATTTGAGGCAATTGCAAGAGCAATGGAATGATGCAGATCCTCTTCAGAAAGAAGCACTAAAGGCACAAAAAGGCAGGATTATGAGCAAAATATTGAATTCCACCAAACCAGAAGCAATATTCAGTCAGCCAGCCAGTATGCACTTTCAGATGTTAGGGAGGCCCATTTATGTGTTGCCTTACAGAAATGAGAGAAACTCGGTTAGAAGAAAGGTGAAATAGATATGTCGAACAACGTCTCTGAGAAGTTATAGCAAAGCTGTGAGATTTTGTCTAAAGAGGATGACAATGGCACTGTTCATTATAGAAAAAGGCAGAAGTTGCACACCCAAAAAGAGTTACCAAGATCAGGAGCAGATAATAGCCATCTATTCAATATATCAAATAGTGGCAACTACAAAGACAGCAAGGATTCTTTTAAATATGAAATAGATGAGCAAGAGGGGTCTATTGACAGGCAACAGCGAAAGCTTCATAGTTGGGGAAGAAGAAAGGGACCATAGCTTGAAGGAGAGAACCATCCAAGCAATGAATACTATTGGAATGAAAAAGTTGATCCTGACAAAGATAAAATGTATTTGGATGTCAAGGATTCTTTATATTTTCATGGAGGAGGAGATGAAGTATGCTTATATAGAGATCCAGAGGGAATGTATTACAGGAAACCTAAAGAAAGATGTATTGATAGGCACAGGGAAAGAGATGGTCTTCATCCAATTCTATTATATGATTATTAAGGTTTTAACATCACCCCAAACTTCAGTACTAGTCACTTGATTATTTCAAGGCATTCATGGTCAGTTTTCACAGTTGCAAATATTCGCGATGGTGGCAAAGTTGGAGAAGCGCCAAGGACTGTTGCATCACTTGTTTCGAATGGAGGTAGGTGGTTTGAAAGTGACCAAAAGGAAGGATACGAGACAATTGAGAAGCCTTCATTCTTGGAAGCAAGGGGACAGAATTTGCAGCACCCAAACTTGTAATTGTTTGATGAAAAGCAATGTCGGGAAGGGGGAACTATAATGTTCCCTACTAATTAATGGTCCGAGGGAGGACGAAGTATCCTATCCAACCCCATAGGCTATAGTCAATAATAAAGGGGGGAACCCATTATCCAATGTTTTGGGGGCAACATTGGGTGAATTGGTGTAATTGGGGCAAAACTTGTAAAAGAAGCCAGAATTGGGGCTAAGTGGAGGGAAACTTGTAAGCCCTCACATTAAAATAAGAAGAAGAGACCCCAAAAGGAACCTATAAATGAGAGAGAGGATAAATCATTTTCTCATCATGGTAAGATTCGATATTTCTGTTTTGAGAATTGACGCTTTGAGGGTTTTAAGGCCCCTTTTTCTTTTCATTGGTTTCTGTGGTGATGATCCCACCCTAGCCAGTCCATTCCTTTCTCTCATCTGTTTCACACATTGATCTGAGGCACTTTGATCTAGTTTCGCCATTCAAGGAGAGAAATCCATGCTGTTGATATTTTGTAGTTGTTAAAAGTTACTGAGGCAGCGAAAATCTGGTCAAGACATCCCACAGGGGCAGCGATAGCCAACCTTTGGCAGAGCAACCTAAGTCCAATCTAAGGCTTGCGGCCAACCCTTAGGGATTATCTGAGGCAACGATGTTATTTGTGGGATAAATCCTAGCAGCAGAACCATCAGGGACCAACTTGAGATCATTCCAGGGCAGTGGGACCCTCATCCACTTAACAGACAGCCTATTTTGTGGCATCAAGACCTAACCGAAGGCAACCTGGAGTAGCGAGGACCCTCTCTTGGGTTTATTTGTATTCACATGAGTTTTTCATGTGGCTTTCAAGCAATACAGAAGGTTCCTGAGGCCCCTTTTGGGTTGCAGGTCAATCTCAGTAGACAGTGGATCTCCTCCAAACTCACCGCGGCTCTCCAGGCAGTATAATAAGGCAACGGGTTTTCTGTGGCAACCTGGACATCAAGGTCATGTGGATTTAAACTAGTTCTGCTCAAGACCTACCCCAGTAGCAGCAAGTTTACTATAACACTGCAAGGCAATAAGGGTTGTCTAAAAGTAGCTGAAGGAGTGGCTCATATCTTCCAAGAAGATCTGTGGATTAAGGGACTGATCTGGGAAACAGGTCAAATTTGTGGCAGCAAATCAGCCAGTGACAAGTGACAGCTGGGAGGCAGCAAGTTGGCTAATTTCTGAGGCTAATTATAAAGCCAGGACAAGATTAGTAGGCTAGTAGGATTGTTAGCAATTTAGCAGTTGTTGTGTACCTCAATTGTAGTGTGAAACTTGAAGGATTGTGGATTAAACCCAACATGTATGGAGGATTAGTTTCATGTTTATGAATTGTAGATAGCATGAGATACAATCTCTGGCATACCATTGTCAAGGACTTATACTATATACTACTAAGTCCTCTCCCTCATATTTCTCTTAATCCTCTACCTTTAGGTTTTGAATTGTTTTCCTTTATGTTTTGATTTCTTTGTAGGTCTAACATGTCTTGTTAAAACATTTTTGAATTTTTGATAAGTTGTAGGTGTCCATCAAAGAATGGATTAAGATGGAGCCTTCACCATTTTACCAAAATATAAGTATCTTGTTTCTTGTTTTCTTTTTTATGTTGGTTTCCTACTCAAATTAATATGTGTTTGTATTATATGCTAATAGCCTTCTATTTATATTTTCTTTGGTTAGGAAAGCTTACTGAATGCTCAAAGGTTATGGAGGAGACTTCAAAGGACAGACTTGAAGCATGGAAGAAGTTCTGCTGCAAAAAAGGCCCTTCAAGGTTTCTCAAGAAACAACTCAAGGTATGTTTTAGGCTATAAGCTTTGTTATAAAGTTATCTTCATTACTGACATCGTTATGTCTAGGGTTTTCAATCACAAAGATTCTTGTTAGGGTGATTAATCATTAGATTGAATCAACCCTCGTGATATTATCATTCTTGTGGAACCATAAAAAAGTTCACTGTAAAACCCTAACCTGAGGGTATGTCAATATTTATGAAACCTTAGTCTACTTAGGGTTGTTGATGAAGTCTAGAAATCCTATTCTTTTGATGTTTACGGTTTTGGTATTGTTATGATGAAAACCCTAGTCCTTTAGGGTTTGTTGTCAATGTCTATGTTATGTATTGAAACCCTAGAACTTTAGGGTTTATAAGCAAGACCCTTGTAGGTCAAACATGTCTTGTTAGAACATTTTTGAACTTTTTATAAGTTGAAGGTATCCATCAAAGAATGGATTAAGAGGGAGCCTTCACCATTTTACCAAATGATAAGTATCTTGTTTCTTGTTTTCTTTTTTATGTTTGGTTTCCTACTCACATTAGGATGTGTTTGTATTATATGCTCATAACCTTCTATTTATATTTTCTTTGGTTAGGAAAGCTTACTGAATGCTCAAAGGTTATGGAGGAGACTTCAAAGGACAGATTTGAAGCATGGAAGAAGTTCTGCTGTAAAGAAAGCCCTTCAAGGTTTCTTAAGAAACAACTCAAGGTATGTTTTAGGCTATAAGCTTTGTTATAAAGTTCTCTTCATGTAAAAGGTACGATCATTATTCTTTTTAAATTTTGTTTTACATTACTGACATCGTTATGTCTAGGGTTTTCAATCACAAAGATTCTTGTTAGGGTGATTAATCATTAGATTGAATCTACCCTCATGATATTATCATTCTTGTGGAACCCTAAAAAAGTTCACTGTAAAACCCTAACCTAAGGGTATGTCAATATTTATGAGACCTTAGTCTACTTAGGGTTGTTGATGAAGTCTAGAAATCCTATTCTTTTGATGTTTACAGTTTTGGTATTGTTATGATGAAAACCCTAGTCCTTTAGGGTTTGTTGTCAATGTCTATGTTATGTATTGAAACCCTAGAACTATAGGGTGTATAAGCAAGACCCTTGTATTAGCTAAAATGAGGTCCTAAGAACGAAACCCTAGTCTGAATGAAGTTGTTGTATATCTAACTTTGATGTATTGATGTTTGTGTCATGGGTTTACCTAGTACGTATGATTATTGATATGAGATACAAGTGCATGTAATCCTATATATGTATGAGAGTATGCTAACCTAATTGTTGATACTCATGTTTTAGTTTGTAAAAATCTAGGGTCTAGTAGAAGATTAATATTCTCGTATATGATGATATTGTTTTTGATATAATGATAACATCTAGGATTTGCTACAAACCCTAGTAGAAGTCTAAAAGGTAAAAACAAATTGTTGAAACCTTATAGATGCATAGTAGAATTGTTATTTGATTGAATTGTTGATATCTAAGGCTTTGTGTCTCGAAAATGGAATCTAGGGTTTGCAATAATCCATAGTAGAGTCAGTGATATATATTGAAGCCTTAGATATAATGAGATTGATATCTTGACTAAGTTGTTGATGTAGTCTAGGGTTTGTGACAAAACCCTAGCAAGAAGTTGAGTATGTAACTCTTGTTGATTATGAACCTAACTAGGTTTAGGTATTTGATATCTAAAGTCTAAATGCTTTGACGCTTCCAATATAAGAATTTGACATAATTAACCTCATGCTTCTATATGTATTTGGTTGTACTTGCTATTAAAGGTTTTGCAAGTACATAATCTTCACGATATTGGAGGTATTCGTAATTGAAAATTAATGATAAGCATGATGAAGGAAACTATAAGGATGATGATGATCAAGATGACCTTGTTGAAGTCATGAAAGGCTGAAGTTTCTCCGATGTTATAGAAGAAGAAAATTGATCTCCCTAAGTTAAGTGGGAGTATGGTTAGAAGAAAAGAGTACATCTCCCAATTGAGAGGGAGGGCATATTATGAATCGTGATGGATACCTTGTAGAAAAAAAAATCGGAGAATGAATAGATTTGCAATGTATTGAGGATGCCTTGGTGTTCTTGAAGAAATGAAGAGAAGCATCCGAATAACTTAATATGAAGTGACATCAAGATAATTGAGAACCCCAAAGGTTTTTGCTTATTTGTATATGTATATTTGAAAGTTTATTGTTGATTGGGGTTTGTGTTTGAACAAGGAAATCTCTCCATAAAGAAGGATGAACACTTGGGAAGCATGCTTGGACAAATGGATATATCTAGTTTATTAGGGAGAGATGAAGCATCTAATGGTGGTTGCTCAGGAGGACATGTGGTCGGACTATGTGTCAATGTCTAGATCCCGAAGAGGGAAGGTGGCATAGGTCATGGAGCTTTGAACTTGAATACGTACCTAGATCCTGGGTTGATGGTTAGCAAGTAAGCTTGGTGGTACCTAGACTGGCTGAAACCTTGAGTTCATCTTAGTCCCACCCGGATAGAATACCCTAGTCAGGTTTCTAGTCCGCAGCACTGAGTGTGCTAGAACTCTTCGTAGTTCATTTTGGAGATCTTCCATATATATATATTTATATATATATATATATATATTATATATATACCTCCCTAGTTTAGAGGGAGTGTTGAAGAATGTAACTAGTGTTGGTCTTCATAATTGTATTTGAGCCATGATGTAATGTATTTATCAATAACAAGAAAAAGGAAATTTTATTATTAAAGAAATCGACTTATTAAAGCATGGGTTTCATGCTTGGGTCAATTGTTTATAGGTCAAAGCCTCCATTGCAGGCTTCTAGGGTTTATGTCAGGTGTCCTTATCCATGTCATAATGTAAAGAACCCTTGTTGGGATTTATTTGTCAAGAAAGAAATTTATTTTCATGTAAATTAGGTCTTCTAGGCCTCCTCCACCAATTCGGCCTAAACTGAGGGGCAGAAGCTACTATATAAAGGCAACAACTCGACCTCATTTGGAGCACTCACTCACAAAGTTCGATTTGCAATTGTTGGGGCAGTAAAAAGTGTGAAATTCAAGGAAGAAGGTGAAAAGGGCTAGCGAAGGAGAAGGAGGTCTATCTCAAGCATAAGAAGTCAAAATTCTCTCTCTCTCTCTCTCTCTCACGTGTGAAGCTGCTAAGTTGCTGGAAGGGTCAAACCTTTGTTTTGTTGCTGGGCCAAAATTTTGTTGCTAGGGGTCGAAGTTCTGAAGCTAGGAAGTCAAATTTCAAGATTGTTGTTGAGTTGACGTTGTTGGACAAGAAGAGACTATTGAAGGTTGTTGAATCATTTTGGAAGGTTGACTTGGTGGAGAAAGGTCTATTGATCTAAGGTCTTGATCCATCTCATTTTGAATCACTGAAGGAAGAGCTCTTTGACTAGGTTTTCCCTTATATAGGGGTTTTAGCCCTGGCTAAGTGCCTACATCTGGTGTCCTCGATCTTCATGTTTTGGTTTTGGTAATTGCTTGATGAACTAAGGTAAAAGAAGAACATAAGAAAGATAATAAGAACTCAAAGAAATCACAAGTAATTATCAACAAAACAAAATATTTCTACCTTTATGATTTTCTAACATCAAGGTGAGAGCATATCGGTTTATTCATTGTATTATAAATATTTGTATCATTAAACATTGAGATAATATAATAAACCTTAAAGCCCTTTCCGCCAAAGTTTCTTGTCTGTGATATTGTTTTTTCTGTTCTCTATTTTTGCGTTAGTTGGAACCTCAAATGGACAAGAAGCCCCAGAAGAAAGCAAGCCCCTACGGTGTGGTCATGATGCCCCACGTTTGATGAGAATTTTGATGGAAAAATCAATGTGTTTGGACTCAAGACAATCGTCATCGTGTTGTCCTCATCATGTTGATTCTTATGATAGGTGGTACGCCTCATAACTCCTCACTGTTCAGGAGATATGCTTCATCAAATTTGGAGCCCTCTTATTGTGGTCAAAGTCCCCATAATTAGATGATGTGATTGTTCAACAATTGGCTAAATAATTGTTTAATTCATGGGGCCAAGAACTTTTATTGAACTTAATCAAATATTTATTCAAGTTCAATCTTGGTTGCAAAAGAGAATTTTATAAAGGGAACATTAACCAATATTTAAAGGATATGTCGGCCCAAATGCTATTGGGATTTTGGCTCCAAAAATCAAATTTAAAATTCAAATTTGAAAATTAATCCTGAGGTCGGCTCCCTCCAAGTGTGTAAGTCAGCCTGCCCCCTAGAAATCTCTTCGCCTCTATGAAAGGAAGCTCATTTGCCCTTCATTTGGCAAGGAACTAATGCATTCAATCTTAAATATTCAAGCAAAAGTCTGAGGCCTTGCATAATCACGTTTATCTAGAGAATAAGGCCGAATTTACGTATCCTTCTATGGCAGTTTTGTTGGGTAATCAGATGCAGTTTTGGGCATATTTTGGGCTTGTCCTAAGGTTTCTGAGGTAGAATTTCAGCCCTGTCTGTCTGAGGCCCTTTTGGCCCTAATCCAAAGTTTTTGACTGGTCTTTGAGCATCCTCCTAAGGCTTACTTCAGCCTTCTAAGGCTTGTCTAGTAGCAAACCTTTGAATGGTGTTGTCATTGATGCCAACATTAGTTAATGAATGCTCTTATATTTGTCTAGATTGCATCAAGTCGAAAGCTCCAATGGAAGGATGGCTAGAAACCCTAGGTCTAGGGTTTGGACTTCTTGGACAATAAATATACCATGCACTTGATGGATATTTTGATGGTGCGGATTAGTGATTTTGCCCAAGAGACCCTCGCCATTGGATTCTCCTCGTTGAGCCAATTTCGATGGTATGTGGATTGTCACGAGAGGCCTCACCATTTGGAAGATATGCTTGTTCAAAGTCGAAAACCCATCTTGTGGTCCATAAACCCCATGGATTGCTGAGGTGGCATCACATTATTTCTTAAACAAATGATCATGGGGCAATCAAGTTATATTATGGCAAAAAGGTTTGAAACTCCAATTAGATGATGTGGCAAATCGTTGGTCAAAGAAGGGCATTAAAAATGAATTAATATCAACATTAAAGTTGACCTAGGTTTAACAAAGCTTTGGCTCCAAATAATTGGATTTATTTAAAATTTCATATGCTCTCCTAAAAGTATGTCGACCTTCTCAAAAGAGCCCCCACGAATAGTATAAAAATAATGTATCATAGCTTTGTGAGATATCTTTGAATGCGATCAATTAACAATGATTCTTTGTACTCACATATTGAAAAACGACATTGAAACTATGATTGAATTTATGTAAAGGACGTGCAAGAAGAACAATATTGCAGAAGGGTTTCTGGTCTAGGTTATTTAGTGTTTTCATTGAGCTATATTTTATTTTGGTTTCATGGGATCTCATTGGGTATTATTCTTCTCTTGTAGGCAGAAGACTGATTATCCAAGGCAACAAAATTCTGAGATTGATTACAGACCTAGCCGCAGCTTGTATGGGATATCAACACACTATCTTCTGAAATGTTGCGGCCCTCTGTTAGGGCAAGGTTCCATACATAACTCTGCGGATTATGATGCAAATTAGTGAAGAATTATGACAATAATTCCTATGGCCTTGTGGAAACTTTGAATTTGCAAGGAGATCAATCTCTGAGGATTGAAACTAGGCCTTCACAAATCTGCAGACCTACATTCTCACTTTTAATTATTCTCAATTGTTCATTCATTCTCTACGAACTTTTGATTTGGAAATGAATTAAGAAGGAATGAGATCTGTTTGATCTCTGCGGTTGTTTTCTCTCACACCTGGGCATGATCTTTGTATCCCATGACCTGTAATGTGACAAGGGCATCCTAGGGCATCATATCTGTGACTATTTTGTGGTTGTTTTCATGCTACAAGAGCTAACGAAGATTGCCAATTAAACATTGTATATACTCCATCCTTGCCGCATAAGATCACTGTGACATCTCAGTAAGTATTAGTCTTGTAACAGCGAGACATGTTTAAGTTTGATTGAAATCTAAAGGACAACACAATTGTGGATTGACAAAGCCTAAAACAATGAGTTGATATCAATCCTTTGCTGGCTAGTATAGCTTATGAAGTGATAGCTCCAGCATCTTGAAAAATATTCTATACATATAGATGTAAAATAAAGCCGACCTGTCACATAGAAGAAACTACAATTTAGCAATGTTCATTCTATGTAGTTAGAAGTTAGCATCAATTTGAATTTTGAACAGTCAACCTTTAGCAAATTACAAGTGTTATTGGCCCATCTATATTTGAGAACAGCTCTCTCAGTCATCCTTTTTACAAGCACCTTTTACACTGAAGAAAGCAGTTATGCTGAAGTTAGGACATCCTCACATGGCATAGTCCCATCATTAAGAGTTTTGCACTTATAGGCAAGAGTCCCACAGTTAATCATCTGAAAGAAAGAATCTCATATCCTACAGTAAGAACAGATTGCAAAGGAAGGGTTGCTTGACAGTGAAGGGTCTTGTGTTTAATGGTTCTGAAGCAAGGGTTCTGAGATAGTGAGGTTATGACTGTAGCAATAAGATACCAAGCAAGTACACTGAGACATACTATTTAGTAAGAACCATACAACGGTAACTTGGAGGGTGATAGTAAATTGAATATAGACATTGTTACCACTCAAACTAGCAGGGATCCTAGGAGGGGATCCTAAAGGGCAGCTGCTAGGTCAAGGGCAACAATGGAGCGATAGCCCACTATCACCTCAGCTAAGGCTCCCTGCGCTTTACAAACTTGCACTAATGGGAGGAGACCTGGTATAAAGGGAATCACTAGATGAATGAGTCAATGAAAGGATGAGGAGTGATTCCTAAGCTCTATTCACAAGAGAGACTCAATTGTATGGTTTGCTTGCTTGACAAGAAAGGTATAAGGCTCCCTAGGAGAGGCCAAGGGGATTTCAAGGGCTAGCGTTTGAGGATAAGACTTGTAAGGAAGATACCTAGTCCTAGAAATCCTTGTGAAAACTTGGTTTCCATGTAGTCTTTGTGAAATTAAATTCAATAGGTTGCGAGACCACACAAGACCAAGTGGACCCAAAATTAGGTCAAGGGGATGGAATTGCTCAACCAGGGGTGTGTTTGACCTATTTGAGGGGGACAAGGGGATCAAAGGAGAAATTTTCAGTAATTTTGATGCAATGATCCCAATGAGGTCACTAGCCAAGGGGAACCAAGGGCAAAAATCGATCTCGGAGCTACGGCTTGAAATATCTCAAAATCAAGCATCGAAATTGCTTCAAATTTGGAGGGCCTCTAGAAGACACAACAGCGCAGTAATGGGCAAGAGATCTAGAAAGGTAGAGAGAGGTGAGAAAAAATATGCTTTTGAGTGATCACCTATGGAGGATCAGTGCCTTGTCCTTTAGGAGAGATGGAGTCAAGGAGATTTTAATATCTGGAATGGATTCCCTTAGTCAAGGAGGCCTTAAAAACAACTTTGCATGGGATTAAGGCATGAGAATAGTTGCTTAAAGGCTAAGCTGCATGATACGAGGAAACGGGTACAGGTACGAAACGTGACCGCCCCCCCCCCCCCCAAATTTTGGAAATAGGGAAACGCAATATATATATATATATATATATATATATATTATATTATAGGACATTTAGAATATGTGCAATAATAAAGCACACATGATACATTATAATTTATTACATTATGATTAAATTGTCCAATGTCAATGCATAAACTACAAGTTTCTAAATTTACATCACATTTACTCAAAAATGATCACATAATGAAAATAGCAATATCCAAAATCAGCCACAATAAATTTCTAATTTATTGTCTCATGCTTGATTAGGAGTCTCCTCCTGCATAGTCGAACAACCTTAATGCTCTTGATTAAATACAAGTACAATACCCTAGTACCCTAGGTGCTCTTAATTATTGGCAATCTCCCCTGCATAGAGGGTTAGTTCTCTTGATTGAATACAAGTTCCATACCCTAGTACATGACAAAATCCAATGCAAACATTGCAATCCCCCTAATCCTGAAATCCTAAAAAAATTATAAGTTTGTTTGATTTTGAGTGAGATCTAAAATTCTACTTTCTCCATATGAAATCCAATGAGGGGAAACCACTCTCAAACATCCCGAGTCATTTCATGGTAATGAAAGATAAAGGAGAATGTCACTTTTACTTTAAGAATTATCATTACCATAAACTACATATCAACACTAGGGCCATAGGCTTGAACATTAGGCCGCCCCACTCAAAAACTTTTGTTTCCAATCTTAAATAGCTCCCTCTATCACTCCTGAATTGCAAGGACTGAAAATAAAAATAAAAAATGAAAACGAAAAAATAAAAATAAAAAACTGAAAATAAAGTCACTTTATCGCTAAAACGTGGTTGTACAACCTAGAAATGCATTTCAGGTCATACTAGGTCGTTTCCCCACATGGAACGTGGCAATACAGCCTGAAACGCATTTCCATGCTGTACCAAAAGTGTTTCCGTACCATTTCTGCCTAGAAATGGGCTCAAACCTAGCGTTTCTTGCAACATAGCTTCAAGGTCTTTATACTTCGATTTGAAATAATTGGTGACTTATCAAGATACAATTTTCACACAAAATATCTCTAGGAATATCCACTCATTCATACATGGGCCCACGACATGATGCAACGCTATACAAGATCAAATTTCCACAATTTCGCAATAGAAAAGCAATAAATTTCAGCCTAGTATAGAGAAAATCCCAAAAACATGTATGTGACAAGAGAAAATGACAAGTATAGCATTTTAAAGAGTACTTACATGTAAGAAAGAGTATATCCAACCATCAACATATGCCAATAATGAAGCTCCAAGGCAAAATTAAAGAGATCCAAACATCAAAATTCATCCATTCATCCAAACTCATCCTCCAAGAAGGATAGCGAAAATCTCACAAGAGAAGATGACCCAATCTAAGTGATGATCAAAATGAATCACCTCACTTCTATTTATACACATTCTAATGAATTCGATTTAGCTAAATTGGCCTAATTTAGCCCCCTAAAATAAAACAATATGCATAATAACAATGACAAGCCCACCAAATAACTCAATAATACATGAATAAGCCTCTCAAGAGGGCCAAACGACCAATAAAGTGGGTCATTGTGTTAATTTTAGGTATGTTCTATGCTTAGAGCAATTTATTTCAATTTTCACAGTTAGATCAATATCTTTTCCAGATTAGCAATCACATCAACATCAAAGTAAATTGCAAATAGAACATAAACATAGATCGCAGAAGACAAGCCAAGACAAGAGGACACAAGCTGTGGTGCAAGCCAGGGACAAACCCCAATGTGGGGAAACCCTTGATCAATTCTTCTTATATGTTCTTCAATAGTTTAGCAGAGATAGAGATGGTGCATTTACAACAGAAGTCAACACTTTGACTTATCTAAATAAGAGCATAGATCATCTCTAAGAAGACCATACATGAGATGGTTGAACTCAATTGAAGACATGTTGCTTCAATTGATTCTCCAAGGTAACTCCATCACCATGATGCACCCATCATCACTATGCTGCATCTCATCATGCTTTACCAATCATGATTGTACCCATCACTGTACTGCACCATGCTTGTCACTATTGTCCCATGTGCTTGTTGCACCATGCTTGTCACTATTGTCCCATGTGCTTGTTGTAGCATACTTATCATTGTTGTCCCCTCTGCTTGTTGCACCATGCTTGCCACCATGTGCTTGTTGCACCTTGCTTATCATACGGTTGTCCCATTGTGCTTGCAACACCATGCTTACCATGTTGTCCCATTGTGTTTGCAGCACCATGCTATTGCTATTGTCCCATTGTAACATTGTTGTACCATGCTGTTGTCCCAATGTGTTTGCAGCGCCATGCTATTGTTGTTGTTCCATTGTAACATTGTTGTACCATGTTGTTGTCCCAATGTGTTTGCAGCACCATGTTATTGCTGTTGTCCCATTGTAACATTGTTGTACCATGCTACTGTTCCAATGTGTTTGCAGCACCATGCTATTGTTGTTGTCTCGTTGTGCCATCATTGCACCATGCCATTGTTGTGCCTGCAATTCTGGTTAGGGCATGTGCCACTACCCTTAACCCAACACACAGCAAGACTAGCCCTCTAAATGACTACGGCCTATTCAAGGTAGAGTGTTGCCTCCTCATGCTATTGTTCTGGGCATACGACAGCCTCTCAAGTCTACATGCAGCTCTGTTTTGGAGTGGCTAGGCCTGCGGCCTAGTATAGATCTCTGTGGCACCCTAACAGCCCTCCAAAATAGCCAATCCTTACCTCTTGTTGTCCTCAACCAATCCGCAATTCTTCTTTCCTAACTCGGCCTCCATGCAAGTGTGAACAGTCCTCAAAATACATCCATTGCACCTTCAGCAACTCGACCTTCAACAACATATTTCTCCCACGCTGTCCCAAAATCTCCTCGGCCTCCTTTACAGCAACTCGGTCCTCCAAAAGCCCCATGACTTTGTTGCGGCTAAGACCTATTTGGGCAGTGTATAGGTGTCTGCAATTAGGGCTCTTTTTGTCACTGTGTCTAGGGTTAGATCTCCCCTCTAGGACTGCGGCTAGAGCATCCTCCTTAGGACTGCGGCTAGGGCATCCTCCTTAGGACTACGTTTTCCTTGCTAGCGCATCATCTCTAGGGCAGCACCCTTAGTCTCCTTTCCTCCTGCATCTAGGGGCTTCATCATCTAGATTTCTCTTGCCACTAAAACCCAGAACAAGTGGAGAGAAATCAAGAGTGAAGTGTGTGTGAAATGACTCTCAAGTCATCTCCTTTTATACTAAAACGTTAAGCACATGTGGAGGTTATTTGGTTGTTGGCCAACCTTGACGATTTGTCTTATAACACAAATAAATTCATAACTCCATGAATACTTATCGGAATCGGATGATCTTTAGATCAATCCTACACCTCTCGATGAGAGGAATCCAAGAAAAATATCAGCTGCCATAAATAAGATGGCCCACATGGAGTTTGGCCGTAGTTGCCAATTTTAACACTCCCTCTCAACTAGGGAGAACTCCATCTGCTGATCCATCTGCCAGACTGTACTATCTCTGCCATCAGTGCCCTACACTGCTCAACTCTGCTCTGCTCTATTGAACCATGAAGAAGAAGAATTGATCGAGAATGTCTCATACCATTCTCTACTGACCCGAAGTCAATTCCATATGAAGAGAGTGTGTCATACCACTATTACTAATCCCATATCAGTTCCAAGAGAGTCAGTCATATCACTCTTACTGACCCGAAGTCAGTTTCATTGATCCTAGATCAATATCACAAGAGAGTGTCTCAAACCACTCATACTGATCCTAGATCAATTTCATTGATCCCAAATCAATGGAGGTCATCCTAGCATAGGGAGTACGGTAGATACAACGATGCGTCCATCGATAGTACTATTATGGTCCCCAACCCCATTTCCCTACTCATTGGCCAAATGAGAGGTACTTCCCATGAGTCCCAGACAGCATGGGTGGGATGCCTCGACAAGAGAACCACTCATCCTGTCCCTAAGTCGCCACGGGGTATCACAGGGGAAGGCTGAACCATTCACCCTGTACACAGCGCACCATTAGGAGAGGGTGAGTCGCCCTATGGTAGCTTGTTGCTCCAAGAAGTACCCCAGGCCCCCTGGAGCTCATAGAGCTCAATGCATGCATCATGCAGGACTCCCATAAGAGGGTCTCTCAACGACTCAAAGTCGTTCTCGGAAAGTCACAAATTTGACCTTTCCCCGGGGCTTCGATAGAATGTCTGCGACCTGTACATCAGTCTCAATGCGATGGAGCCTCCTCGCTCATCATTGTACCATATCCCAAATAAGGTAGTCTCTGATGTCTATATGTTGGAGCAATCATAGAACACGAGATTCCTCAACAATCGAATCCCCCCCTGGTTGACACAGAGGATCACGATGGTATCCATCATGTGTGCAAACAACTTACTGAAAAGCTTCCACAACCAGGCAGCTTCACAAGAGATCATACTCGTAGCTATGTATTCAATCTCAGTGGTGCTTATAGCAACCGTCTTCTGCTTCCTGCTCATCCAGGATATCAAGCAAAACCCAAAGAGAACCAGCACCCAAAAGTGCTCTTGCGATCCTCCACATTGCCTACCCAGTCAACATTTGAATAATCATGCAACTTCACATTTCCGGCAGTGTATCTCAATCCATGAGAGATTGTGCCCTGAAGATATTTCGGAAGATTCTTGGCACCAATCCAGTGAGGCTCAACCATATATGAGCTCATCATGTTATCTGCAAAATATATATCCAGACGGAAGTTCACCAAGAACATTAATGTGAATGAGTTTGGCATTTCCCAAATCTAGTCCGGCATCACTACCACATAACTTCTGAAAGTTAAGCTCTATCGAGGTAGTCACGGGCTTGCAGTTCACTATTCCATATCTGGAATCCAACTCCCTCTTACTTCTGCAAATGAGAGGGTCTGCACCTGTCAGAAAGAGGTCGTCCTTACAAGGTGCCGGTATGAGAGGTCTATAATCCACAACCTTCAAGCAATGGTTTGGATCGGCTTCACTCCTAGTGAATCTCAGCTTCATCAGACAACTATCAATCCTCTCATACTACGCCCAGGGTGTTTTGCTTCAAGCCATAGAGGGCTTTCTTCCACTTGCATACATGAGATTCCCGATCATGAATCTCAAACCCCTCGAGTTGTTCTAAACCTATGGACCTACTACATGGGGGGAATGGTCCCCTTGTAAGATTTTCCTTCGATACATCTCAGACATGTACCTTTATGCTCTTCTTGAATTCAGGCATCCCTTTCACCATCTGACTCACATCGGGTAGGGCCCCATAATAAGTAGACCTCTAGTGCTATAGATGAGATGTGTCTGACATGGTCCCCAATGGACCATCCTGCAACTTAATACAAATTTCCAAACCTGAACTCAAGGATAAAAGCATGTTTTAAAATTATATTTTCAAACACGTACCTTTCCATCGATGAATGCCACCCTGAAACCTTTAACTTCCATTGCCAAAATGGACACTAGGTTCTTCTTGCGATCAGGTACATAAAAGAGATTCTATAAATGAATCGAGTTACCCCCATTCACTTGAGGGATAACATTCCCTACACCCTTTCCGTGATAGGTGGCATTGACTCCAAGTATAATCTCACAATTGTTTCCATCTCTACCAAGTTAGAGAGAGCACCCTTCTATCTGATGAAGTGCCTTGAAGCACTACAATAAATAAGCCAGATTCTCAAAGAGTTTGAAGGAGAGGTCCAATAGAAGATAACGCTTCTTTATCTTATCAGAAACAGCATTTGATTCTTCATACCTGGGGTTCCTTGCTTTCTTGAAGAGTCTGCTATTTCCTTGATGACCTGCATTACCTATCATTCCTTTAATCATTGAAGATGTCCCTGGAATGATTGTTATCATCATCAGGGGATGTGTCCCTACCTCGGACACTCCTTCACATAATGACCGAACTTATTACACCCAAGGCATCTGCCTTTCCTTCCACCCTTAGATCTGGACTTCCCATTGAAGTGATCTTTAGGTAGACCATCAAAAGCTTCCGCTGCGCCATTCTGATAATATTCTTTACTTCGATTTCACCCTCGGTGAATTTGAAGAGAGATGAAAAATCCATTGTTCCTTTTGTCCATTCACAACTGTCTTCGGTGATTGCTTTTTCACTCTTGCTTGGGCTTTGTCTTCACCTCAGCTCTGATAACATGTTAATTTTAGGTATGTTCTATGCTTAGAGCAATTTATTTCAATTTTCACAGTTAGCTCAATATCTTTTCCAAATTAGCAATCACATCAGCATTAAAGTAAATTGCAGATAGAATATACACATAGATCGCAGAAGACAAGCCAAGACAAGAGGACACAAGATGTGGCGCGAGCCAGGGACAAACCCCAATGTGGCTAAACCATTGATCAATTCTTCGTATATGTTCTTCAATAGTTCAACAAAGAGAGAGAGAGATAGTACATTTACAACAGAAGTCAACACTTTGACTTATCTAAATAAGAGCATAGATCATCTTTAAGAAGATGATACATGAGATGGTTGAACTCAATTGAAGACATGTTGCTTCAACTAATTCTCCAAGGTGACTCCATCACCGTGTTGCACCCATCATCACTATGCTGCATCTCATCATGCTTTACCAATCATGGTTGTACCCATCACTGTACTGCATCATGTACCATTATTGTCCCATGTGCCATTGTTTCACCATGCTTGTCACTGTTGTCCCATGTGCTTGTTGCACCATGCTTGGCATTGTTGTCCCATGTGCTTGTTGCACCATGCTTGCCACCATGTGCTTCTTGCACCTTGCTTATCATACAATTGTCCCAATGTGCTTGCAGCACCATGCTTACCATGTTGTCCCATTGTGTTTGCAGCACCATGCTATTGTTTTTGTCCCATTGTAACATTGGTGTACCATGTTGTTGTCCCAATGTGTTTGCAACACCATGCTATTGCTATTGTCCCATTGTAACATTGTTGTACCATGTTGTTGTCCCAATGTGTTTGCAGCACCATGCTATTGTTGTTGTCCCATTGTAACATTGTTGTACCATGTTGTTGTCCCAATGTGTTAGCAGAACCATGTTATTGTTGTTGTCCCTTCGTACCATCATTGCACCATGCCATTGTTGCTGTCCCATTGCACCATGCCATTGTTGTTGTCCCATTGGAAGCATTGTTGTGCCTGCACTTCTGGTTAGGGCATGTGCCACTGCCCTTAACCCAACACACAGCAAGACTAGCCCTCTAAATGACTGCGGCCTAGTCAAGGTAAAGTGTTGCATCCTCATGCTGTTGTTTTGGGCATATAGCAACATCTCAAGTCTACATGCAGCCCTGTTTTGGAGTTGTTAGGCCTGTGGCCTACCACAGATCTCTGTGGCACCCTAACAGCCCTCCAAAACAGCCAATCCTTTCCTCTTGCTGCCCTTAACCAATCTGCAATTCTTCTTTCCCAACTTGGCCTCCATGCAAGTGTGAATAGTCCTCAAAATACATCCATTGCACCTTCAACAACTCGACCTTCAACCACAGATTTCTCCCACGCTATCCCAAAATCTCCTCAGCCTCCTTTACAGCAACTCGGTCCTCCAAAAGATCCATGACTTTGCTACAGCTAAGACCTATTTGGGCAGCGTATAGGTGTCTGCAATTAGGGCTCTTTCTGTCACTGCGTCTAGGGTTAGATCTCCCCTCTAGGACTATGGCTAAGGCATCCTCCTTAGGACTGTGTTTTCCTTGTTAGGGCATCATCTCTAGGGAAACTCCCTTAGTCTCCTTTCCTCCTGCATCTAGGGCTTCATCATCTAGATTTATCTTGCCACTAAAACCCAAAACAAGTGGAGAGAAATCACGAATGAAGTGTGTGAAATGACTCTCAAGTCATACCCTTTTATACTAAAATGTTGAGCACATGTGGGGGTTATTTGGTTGCTGGCCGACCTTGACGAATTGTCTTATAACACAAATAAATTCATAATTCCATGAATACTTATCGGAATCAGATGATCTTTAGATCAATCCTACACCTCTCAATGAGAGGGATCCAAGAAAAATATTAGTTGTCATAAATAAGATGGCCCACATGGAGTTTGGCCCTAGTTGCCAATTTTAACATCCTTTGAGGAGGCCTAACGAAGACAAGGGGTGCCATGACGTAGAAATGGACTCCCAACATAGTGGACAAGGTTGCCCCATTGTTTTCCAAGCAAGAACCTGTGGTGTTCCCAAGTGGGTGTAGAGGCACAAGGACGTCCTCATGGGTTTCCAAGTGGATCGAAAATGTTTGTAGACCATCTGTAAGGGCTAGGATGGTGATGTAAGCCCTCCCTCTGCAACGGCAGACATCGTCTAGACCCTAGAACATTTGCCAAGTGCATGGTGCAAGTGTGGAGTCGGCTAGGCATGGTGAACCAGGTGCATCATCCTCATCCAAAACGATGGAACACGAGCAATCAATGATTGGTGTTGGGGATCCAAGAAGTAATATTTGCTATGGTGGAGGCCCATGGATCTCAACGTTCACCCTACAAGTGTCAATGTGGCCCTCTAGAGGGCTAGGACCCCGTATAAGGAGACCAAGCCCCAAATGAAAACCCACCTGCAATCCTGCATAAGATCCAATGCGTCCCCTTGCCCTCCAATACAAGAAGTCATTAGAATACTCAAGTAATAAAGCTTAAAAGTCATGGGATCAATGGGGCACTTCATGGTGGCATGCCCTTCCATAGTGGACTTTGGCATGTACAAGTGTCTCCAAGTTCAATAGGGGGTTAACAAAGGACCCTAGTAGGTGGTTTCAACCTCTAAAGGGGGTGACATGTCCATGGTACATCCTTTAGGTGGTAGGTAGCAAATGATATAATAATGGAATGGAGTGGGGATTAGGGGAATCATCCAGACCACAAGTCAAGGTTCATGGGTAGTTATAATAAGGGAAGCTCACACTTGGGTATGTGAGTGTAGGAGGGAGCAAATTGTGGTACATGAGTTACCCCGACCTTTGTTTTTCCACCCTTCTTCATATGCCCTTTTCCTTTTATTGATTTTTCTTCATAACTAATCGAGGCTCCAGGGGATGAGAACATGACGTGTAATATGTAGCAGTGGATACCCCCTTAAGGTGGAGCGGTTCATCGCCCACCAAGGGTTGGGACAATCATGTGTTCCTTAATGATAGAGGGGGCTCATCTAGCATTGATAGTAACCAAGGTGATGGCCATGGATAAGGGGTAGAACTCATGTTTGGCTTTTGCCCACGCGCTAAATTTGTATGTCCACGACACCTTTTGCATTTTGTCGTACATTTCCTATTGGCAGTGGCCAAATTATGTTTTTCTTTTCTTTCTAGCTGCATCAACCTCAGGGGCATCGTTCCAGACCCGACCCAAGGTGTGGACAAGGGGGGCGGGGAGGCTAACCCTATGTGGACCCAGTGGACAAATGTGGATCCGAATAGGAAAATAGATGAATGAGGCTAAAATGACTGGAACGAGAGTGATGTAAGTGGTATCGGGAAACGGGACTACACAACCATAATTGGGATTTCTCGTGTAGTGCCAACCCAAAAGCCAAATGGTTAGTAAAGGAGATCCCACGAGACAAGGATACAAGGTAACCATGAAATCGGGCAGTGGAGACAAGAATACAAACCTAACACACTCTTTTCGTTGAATCCCCTCACCAATTCATGTCCAAAAGTGCCCATGAAAAGTAAACAAAATTACTCCACCAAACCAATGAAAAGTCATACCTTTGGGGTCGGGAGACCCACCTTCAAACATACATTCATAACAGATGGGCGAGGAACCACATAGTTGTCTCAATTGGCGGAGAAAAGTGGCACATTGAGCTATCTGGGGGTTGTTGGTTGTCGGTTGAGGACCATCTAGGAGAAAAAAATTCTCATGTGCATATTACCCACAGGTGGTGGGTAACAAACACACTTAGCAGTGATTGTGATTTTGATTTTTTTTTACTAAGACAGTAACTCTTAGAGGTTTGACAAAGGAAGACAAAACAGTGATACACTTATCTTATTGTCAGAGATCGTGACCTTGATCTTACATTGACAAAAGCTAATAGTGATATATCACTGATATAAATGTTGACACAAATACATGCTTTACAATGATATGTGAATAGTAGAACAGAAAATTATGAATGATGAGACTGTCATCATATATGAGTTTGCACAGCAAGCTCAACCTGGGTGATAATTGGCAAATCTCTCTTGATAGGGTTATGCCTTTGATTGTGACATTGGATATGAACTTAGATGTGTGATAGTGATGTGCATGGCTCATCTCTATGATTGACTAGCCAGGTAGTTGTGACAATGACTTTACAGGGTTAATTGTGGTTTTGTCATTCATTTGAGCAATCGAGGTTTGAGACAGTAGAGAGGGGTTTCATGATTTTGTTGCAACAGTTGAGACAGTGTAAGGTTGGGCACAGGATAGATTGGTGGCACGTAGGATGGTGCTTGTCGGCACAAGTTAGCAGTGGCAGTGTTACAGGATTGTGATGCCAAAGCGAATACGGTGCAAGTCATTGTGTTAGTGGATTAGACATACTTCTGCTAGAGTAATTGACAGAAATAATTATACGACAAGCAGTGTTGGTTATGTTTTGAGCAACTAGGGTTTGATGCACAAGTTGATGTTAGGGTTTGATGTGCAGTTTGGATAGAGACAGAAGTAGTTGATGTTGACAGTTGGAGTTTGATGTACATAGGCAGATTTGATAGACAGAGTTTGTGTTGCAGTTCTCTTATAGTGCAGTTTTTTTGCATTGGTTCTGAGCACAGGTGGTTCCACTCTGAAAATTGTGAAATGTGGTTTGTCGACTGATTAGGGTGGCAGAGTGGTGCGAGGCAAGAGAGTGGAGTCTCCTTCATGTTGGAGCCTGAGAACACTTTAGGGTAGCAGTGTGGTGCTAGGGCAGGTCATAGCCTACACAGGTCATTGGAGCATTCATCCGGTAGTAGCTGGTAACTAGGGTGTTGGAGCACTCGTCAGCTCGGAGCCTGACACTAGGGCATTGGAGCTTCCTTCAAGTTGCAGCTCGTAAACAGGGCCTAGGAGCATCCAATGAGTCAGAGCCTGTAAATATGAGGGTTGGAGCCTCCTTCAGTTGGAGCTGAAAACTTGATGTAAATATTTTTGAAGACAAATATTAAGAAGCATTCAGTGGCTTTTGTCCGAATGAGTTCCACCTAAAAATTTGTTGTCTATTGTCTTGATGGTTGTGCATTGTTGAATGGTGTTGATTACTATTTATACACTATTGATTTATGATTGATGAAATGATAAGGATAATTAATGCTCTTTAAAGTTAAAAAAACTAATTGATAAGAAATATTGATTCACCCCCCTCTCAGTATTTCCAACAACCTTGGCATCCAATTGAGGCTATCCTTTTGTGGAGATTTGTGACCTGCTCAGGCCTCCTTTTACAGATATTTATGGCCCAATTTCTTGTTGATCCTGATACATGTTTCGGCCCTTTTTTGGTCACAGACCTATTTCGGCCTAGTTCCAAGGCTTGTATTCGTTGTGATTCCAAGGCTAATCCTAGACAGATTTTGGAATCAAGTTTTGTGGCATATCCAAGCCTCTTTTGAAGCAACTTTCGGTGGAGTTTATTCTGGATTTTTTTCTTTTATTTTGGTTGGTTTCTCGCTGACCTTTTTGGCATCCAAACTTTGAACTGAAGCCATTCACTTGCGGACTGTTCTAGCATTTTTGAGGTCAGGTAGCGTACTATGGTTTGGAGACATTACCTAGGTTGATTTGGGCTAAGAACTGTAACAAATCTTTTTGCTTAAGGTAAAGCTAGAAACTACTTTATGCCCTAGTTCTAATCCATTTTGAAACCTGATCTGAGGGCATTAAGACATGACTAAGAGTGCATCTTTGATTAAAGAATTGAGGTCATTACATTCAGAAGTACATTAACAGATTCGTAGACAATTCTAGATACAATAATGACATACATTACTTCAACAAATTTAAATGCATCTCCAAGTACAACAATGGTACACATTTGAAGGCATCTCCAGCAGATCAGATTAGAGATCATGGTTTTATCAAGTCATCTCTTGAACCTGTCAATAAGGCCACCTAGAGGCAAGTCTTGGAACCAATGATGATAATATCGGCAATATATCACCGAATATCGAAAATATCGCAATATTTTCAGTGAGCCGAAAAATCGCCAAGAAAATATCGTAATATTTCCAAGATATCGCCAATATCTCGACAAAATATTGCGAGACGACGTAAAATATCGCCAGGTGTGTTTTGTCGCGGCTAGAAAAAGGGAAAATCGTTTTTTTCTTCATTTTTGTTTCTGAGTGTTGGAGAAGGAAGGGGAAGAGTTTTGTGGTGGTTGTCAAGGAGGGTTTGAGAATCAAACAACGATCATCACCACCAACTAAGACTTTTTTGTGAATCAAAAATTGAAGAATAGTGAGACAAACTTCATTTCTTCCATTAACAGGTATGTTCTTAAAAACCCCTATGTTAATGATTTTTTCATAGATTTAGGGTTATGCTTGCTTGCCTCTTTGCCTACCAACATTTTGTTTCTTTGTTTTTTTCCATTTGCTATGATTTTCATGCCCATGAGCCAATGAAAGGGTTTTCTCCATATTTGGACAGCAAGCTTCATTTTCTTTTCAATTTTCTTATGCACCCTCTTATTGCCATTTTTCATTCACATTGCAAAATGCAAATAATGTAGTAATTTTTTTTAAATGAGGTGGTTATTACTTATTATTTTTTGTGTTGGGAGGTTTAATGCCAATTTTTTGTTTTTTTGTGCCCTAGGTTTGAATTAGTTCATTACAAATGTCAAATATGCCAAAAGCCTTGGCCCCATTTTGGGGGTATGGGGAGGTTGTTGGTAGGGTAAATCAAGCATATATATCATGCAAATTGTGTGGGACCAAGATGTCGGGGGGGGTTACACGATTGAAATACCATCTGGCTAGATTCTCTGCACATGATGTAGATGTAATGCCTTGTATGGTTTCTAGTGCAGAGGTTATACAAAAAGCTCTTGAAGCAATTGCTGAACAAGACAGAAAGAAAGCTGCTAGGGAGAGGCTAATGGTCTCAGATAGATAGCTGCTAGTTTTATTTGTTTTGCAACTTTTGCTACATATAAGTTTATAACTCATGATGATGAGATACTTTTAAAGTTTTATATATGTGATGTTATTTTGTTTGAGTCTTTGATTGGACAATTATCAGGGATCAGCAAGGTATGTGATGTTATTTTGTTTGAGTCCTTCATTGGACAATTATCATGGATCAACAAGATTTGGTATCGCCTTTGAAGTTTCATTTATCATTTCTATTTGACATCATATATATCAGTGTTTTCTTCATATTTATGTCTCAATGCGTTTAGTTCATGTTGTTATTGCTTTATATGTTTAGAAATCTGAAGAAAAAAAAAATGAATATATTATGCATTTTTTATGCTTGCTGATATTTGCCGATATATTGCCGATAAGATGTTTTCTGGACCCTCGCCGATATTTTGCCGATACCAATATTTTCAACACTGCTTGGAACCATTCTTTTCTATGAAACATTTGGCATTGGTAAAACAAACCTTTTAGAACTGTTAAATTGTAGACCATTTTCAGAACTTCAAGTTTACTTTACTATTTGGGCCACATAAACCCTAAGAACCTTTATAGTTCTTATCAAGACAAATTAGGGTTTCATCTTCAACAACAAGATAAAGGCATCAGTACAAGGATAACATCTTAAGGTACGCCACGTGGAAGTCAGTGACATACTTTACATCAGTAGAGATCAGTGGCACATTAAACATCAACAGTCTAAAGGTATGATTTGTAAAAGGTTCAGTTTATGAGTTGGCAATATACAAGAAGTAGCTCTGTAATTTGGCAATTGACAAGGTTTGGCTTAACATGCATGCACTGCTTCACCTCTTATTGTTATAAGTAAAATTGTATCATTGTTATCCCTTATATATGTCACTAGTATGTGTTAGTTTGGTTGAGTTTACATGATGTCATTTGGCTAAGATAGAATTGACAGGTAGGGTTTGAGACAACAGAGAAATCTTGCATTGCAAAGAAGTTCGGCATGGTATATTGTGATGACTATCAAAGTCATTACGAAAATCCTAGAAGCATGTTCGCATGAACTCAACGCAAATATCCAAATATGTTAGTTGCACCGTCATTCAGGCATCATGTAGAATGCTTCAAATGCCACAATTATGGACATATAACTTGTGACTATAGAAGCATGATGAAGTCTTCCATGAGGGAAAACACCAATTTCAGGAAAAAGAATGTGTGGAAAAGAAAAAAAGAGCAAGAAGAACAAATAAATGAAGAAATCCCAAAAATCGTGCTCTCTGAATTTTAAAGGGCACAAGACCATGATAAATCTACAAATAAAGAAGATATCGAGATTCAAGATGATGATGCTACAACATAGGTTCATATGTCATTCTAAATGATCGAGTTTGACCTACATTGGTGAGATTGGACGCTCTATTAATCAAAGGATTAATGAGCACACAGCAGACCTAAAACATGGGAGAACCAAGTCTTCCGCACTAGTGGAGCATGTTGAGAAGACTAAACACCATGTTTGTATTGAAGAAGCCCGGGTCATTGCTAAAGTTGCACAATTTCATCACCAAAAATTTAGGGAAGCCACTAAGATTGAAAAAAGGCCAAACAATCTCAATAGAGATGAGGATTGTAAAATCAGTAGTTGTTGGATCCTTGCCCTCTCTTCCAAGTCGTTTCTTCCCCTACCTTCCCCCCTCCATTAATGACTTGATCTAATTTTTATTTTTATTTTTATTTTTTTTAGTGAAGCTTCTAACTAACCTGTTTTCTTTCTTTCTCATTAATTCTTATCTGAGGTTGTGTGTCCTCTTTTGGAAATCTACCTCTTGTTCTTTTCTTTATATTTAGGAGATAGTCCTTGTTATGACTAACTAAATGGGTTAACGTTAGCTATGATATGATAATTATTTTAATTTAATAGTAAGTTTAAGTTCCCTTTAGATAGCTTAACTAATAAAATTTTATATTAATAAGTTACCCAAACTTTAATAATAAGAATAATACTATAGTAATAATAATAATAATATTTAATATTATTAAAATCCATAATACTACTCATTATTATCCCTAGATCTTTTAATATATGTTACATGTTACTTTTTATTATAGTCCCCAGTTTTATTATTTTTAAATCCAATTTGGTTAACATTTTACTTAACCAACCAAAAATATTAAAGTAATATTCGTATTTAACTTAATGACAAGCATTATAAAAATATATTAATATAAAAACTAATACATATATTACTATTCTAATAATTATTATTTTAACTAAATAAATTGACTAGTCAAATCTAGCCGTTTCATGGTAGATAATAGCCGTTTGTCCAGTCTAGTCTAATATAGCCGTTTTCCAGTCAAACCTAGCCATTGGAAGTTCTGCTATCCATATTTAACATGTAGCCATGATCTGATTTTTCAACTTGTCCTGACCATGAACCACACTAGTTGGTTTGAAACGCGTCGACAAAATTCTTCTAATGTGATTTTTCCAAAAATATTTCTATCATACAAATTATGGATCACAGAAGCTTAAATTCGAGATATGCTTCGTCAAAGTTGGAGCCTCCTTTTTGTGGTCAAAGTCCCCATAATTAGATGATGTGGCAGCTCAATAATTGGTGAAATAATTGTTTAATTCAGGGGCCCAGAAGAATTTTTATTGAAGAACTTAATCAAATATTTTTTCAAGGTCAATCTTGGTTGCAAAAGAGAAATTTATAAAGGAGAAATTAACTAATATTTAAAGGATATGACAGCCCTAATGCTGTTGGGGATTTTGGCTCCAAACATCAAATTTGAAATTAAATACTAAGGTCGGCTCCCTCCAAGTGTGTAAGTCAGCCTGCCCCCTAGAAATCTCTTGGCCTCTATAAAAGGAAGTTCATTTTCCCTCCGTTGGGCAAGGGAAATAATGCGTTCGATCTGAAATATTCAAGAGGAAGTCTGAGGCCTTGCATAGTCATGTTTATCTGGAGGAATAAGGCCGAATTTATGTATCCTTCTGTGGCAATTTTGTTGGGTAAAATGAAGCAGTTCTGAGCATAATTTTGGGCATGTCTTAGGGTTTTTTGAGGGAAAATTTTCCACCATGTCTGGCTGAGGCCCTTTTGACCCTGATATGAAAATTCTTTTTGACTGGCTTTTGGGCATCTTCCTGAGGGTTAGTTCAGCCTTCTAAGGCCTGTCTAGTAGCAGACCTTGGCATCAAATTGAGGCTATCTTTTTGTGGAGATTTGTGACCTGCTCAGACCTCCTTTTACAGATCTTTATGGCATAGTTTCTTATTGATCCTGAGACATGTGTCAACCCCTTTTTGGTCTGAGTCCTGTTTCAGCCTAGTTCCAAGGCCTGTATTTGTTGTGATTCCAAGGCTAATCCAAGACAGATTTTGGCATCAAGTTTTGTGGCATATCCGAGCCTCTTTTGAAGCAAGTTTTGGTGGAGTTTATTCTGGATATTTTTTCCTTTTATTTTGGTTGGTTTCTCACTGACTTTTTTGGCATCCGAACTTTGGACTGAAGTCATTCACTTGCAGACTGTTTTAGCATTTCTGAGGTCAGGTAGTGTACGATGGTTTGTAAACTTTGCCTAGGTTGATTTGGGCAAAGCACTGTAACAAATCTTTGTGCTTAAGGCAAATCTGGAAACTACTTTGTGCCCTAGTTCTAATCCATTCTGAAACCTGATCTGAGGGCATTAAGACATGACTGAGAGTGCATTGTTGATCGAAGACTTGAGGTCGTTACATTCAGAAGTACATTAGCAGATTTGAAGGCAAATCCAGATACAATAATGGCATACATTGCTTCAGCAAATTTAAATGCATCTCCAGGTACAACAGTGATACACATCTGAAGGTATCTCCAGCAGATCAGATCAGAGGTCATGGTTTTATCAAGTCATCTCTTGAACCTGTCAAAGTAAGGCCACCAGGAGGCAAGTCTCGGAACCATTCTTCTCTATGAAACATTTCGCATTGGTAAAACAAACCTTTTTGCACTGTTAAATTGTAGACCATTTTCAGAACTTCTTTCAATGGTCAAGTTTAATTTAGTATTTTGGCCACAGAAATCCAAGAACCTTTAACAGTTCTTATCAAGACAAATTAGGGTTTCATCTTCAGCAGCAAGATAAAGGCAACAATACAAGGATAACATCTTAAGGTATACCACGTGGAAGTCAGTGACATACTTTACATCAGTAGAGATCAGTGGCACGTTAAACATCAACAGTCTAAAGGTATGATTTGTAAAAGGTTCAGTTTATGAGTTGGCAATATACAAGGAGTAGCTCTGTAATTTGGCAATTGACAGGGTTTGGCTTAAAATAGCATATCTGGAGCATACATCAGCACAAAGGGGTTGTTGGCATTTCACCATTACAGAGAGTTTGACATGCATCCACTGGTTCACCTCTTATTTTTATATGTAAAATTGTATCAATGCTATCCCTTATATATGTCACTGGTTACCTGGTATGTGTTAGTTTGGCCAAGTTTACATGATGAAATTTGGCTGAGAAAGAATTGACAGCTAGGGTTTGAGACAACAGAGAAATATTGCATTGCAGAGAAGTTTGGCATGATATACTGCTGGTGCATTGATCAGCAGAAATTTCAAAAATCTCTTGACTGCTGTGAATATATGCACTGGTTTATAGATCTATGGTGATGTAGTAGCCTGCTAACACAAATATACCCTAATTGCACCAAGTTATTAAGAGTACTTTCTTTTCACTGTTGGTAGTGGAATATTTTTTCACACTTCTGACACATTTTCCTTTTCTGTTGGAATTTTCCAGTTACTTCCTTTCATGTTTTCTTTTGTAGCGGAGCGATTCTTCTTCAACAAAAATTCTAAATCCTAACTCTGACACTTAGTGGCCAAAAGCCCGCAGTTATATTGCCAAATGCAACGAATTATTTTGACCAAAAATCTATTGGCTAAAAGTCAAGATCATAAAATGAATCTCTGATAACAAATGTGACAAACCGATCTGGTTCATATCATAAATATCCAAAATGTTTGGAATAATATAAAGAAATCCATCTGGATTAAACATTATATTGAATAAAAATATGAGAGATGAGTGAATGAATAGGATACAATGAGGAACCCCTATAAATACTTAGGCATGTGCCTTTTCACTAAGAAGCATGTCCTTTTGTTAAGAAGACTTTTCATTATGTTTATGTTTATTACATTGAATTTAATATTCCACCAACTTTGTACTTCCAACTTTGGAAATAAATGCAACATCTATTTGGCTGCTATATCTTACTCATTCATTGTGTCACTTCATTTGCTTCAATTTGTTAATTGGTTAACATTGGGAACCACTAACTCTTAATCACTTTTCTATCTCCTTAACCCATAGGGTTCAGGGTACTGCAATCATTATTTGTAATTTGGATCTTTAAATTTGCTGTTTTTCATATATCCACATGCAGATATGCACTCCTAAAGGTGGATTTTCAAGTTATGGCGAGCTTTTCATGGTTTCCATGACAGAAGTTCATTCTTAGGTGTAAATCTGCATTCCTGGTTGCTGTTTTGAGTGTTTTTATGCAGAATGAAGGTCTGATATTTTATATTACAATTGCACATTTTAATTTAGTACAATTTGGCAGAGTTCTTTGGTCGCTGGGGCTCATGTTTGCATCCAGGTTGCATAGGGATTTCTCCCATGGTTAGCAAGCACTAACCCGAAGTACGGAGAGACTGTATGAGGTAACAATGTACCTTCTCTAGTTACCTCAAAACCCTTGCAGTTTTGAACATTAACAGGATTTAGAAAATCAACCAAGAGAACCCATATTTTACACTCTACGTACCTGGATTTTCATTTCTTTTGAACTGAAACCCCAAAATCCTCTCCATACAAAAGCCAGTTGATGATTGTTGCCCCACGAAGTGTCCCAATCAGTGGAGCTGGGCTCTAAAGACAGCATCCAAAAGGGTTAACAGTTCCATCTTCAGACTCAAACCCCTCACCTCCCCATACAGATACATTGAAGTCAACAGTTTGGACCTTGCATGGCCTTTTTAAATGAACTGGACCAATTTAAACCAAATAAATCAGCTGAATCAAATTATTGCTGAGTTTGAACTTTTTTGCCCAGATTGGAATTGGTAACCATGCTCTGTAGAATGTCTGAAAGATAATATGGAGACAACAACACTGTTTATCTTGACATCCAAGACCAAGGAAGAGAGGTAGAAGTTAGTGGTATGTTCATCAAACACAGCAGGTCCAGTACCCTCCCCAATAAGACTCTACCGATGCAATCCTCCCTTGCAAGGTTTATTGGCTCTCGGATTACCCAATGTAAATTACCTTTGCGTTCCTCCATTCTGATCAAATGGCACTCCCTACTAGGGCTCTCGTGGATAGGGAGAAAATTCAAGTTACATCTAAAAACTACACCCTTAATTGCTAGAAGTTTGTGCCGGAAAATAGTACCATTCCTAGCAAAAAATGCCTGGCATCTTTATCCTGGATACCAAAAGAAAGCAAGAAGCGAGATATGTGAAAGATTAATGTTCACAGTATCGCTCGAGTTATGGCTTCCCTCCATGCACTGGCAACACTACATAGCACTTGAGAAAATACCTTAACCCTGCCCACAGCTACCAGTCTAGCATAACAGTAATTTGTTTGCTTTCCCACAGAAAAGGAATAGCAGGGAAAAAGGCCTAAGAGAGGACTAACCTTTTCCAATTTTGCACAGAGGGAAAAGGGCCCAGAGACCTTCAGGAGGAGCAGGCACTATACAAGCCACCAAACTAGAAAAAGACCCACACCAAAACCAAAGAACCAGACAAGGCTAAACGAACCAATCCTGTTACACCACCAAGCTGAGACATGCAAACTGTTGACACCTAATCCTTGTGAGTGGGTGAATTTATGTAAATAGATAAATAAGAAATATGAACAGTCATCAGGAGATGAACTGAACAGTCTCTCCCTCATGTATATAATGAAGACCTACCTGATGGAATAGAACACACGAATCATTTTTGCCTTATGGAGTTACTGCTTGGCCTGACATGGTATCAGAGCCAGCTCCTTTTTTTAGCTCTTATGTCCCTTGTAACTCCCTAGTCTACTCTCCATATAGAAGCGTTGCTCCTCCATACAATTAGCTGCTCCTAACACTGCCTGCGCTGCTCCTCCATATAATTAGCTGCTCCTGACACTGCCTGCGCTACTCCTCCATACAATTAGCGCTCTCTAGCTCTCTGGACTGTCCATAAATGTTTTCCGTCATTATCGTAAGACCATACAGTCCGTTTGAGGAATCATTCCAATCTATATGTCTGTCTCTCTATTCTTTTGATCGATTCAATCTTTGGTCTTTGAGACACTAATATGCAAATTAAAGAGCTCTTTCCCTGAGGTGATTCTTACTGATACCAGTCATTAGCTTCCAGTCATAAGCGTATATGCTCCGGTTTTTTTTTTACGCTGGCCAACTGACCAAGCTCAGAAGCTGATTCACATCGAGCATTTCTGTGGTAGGAATCTGGTTCGAATCCCATTCGAACCATAATCCCCACAGCAGAAATGGCACTGTTTTCAGGAATTCGACGTGTGCTCGTTGGGACGTCAACTATTGGTCTCCCAATCTCGAAGGTTCGTTGTTTGTTGCGAGGTCTTTGCCCATTGGCCTGAAGAACGTTGTTGCGTGAATGATGCTTTGAAGTTTTTCACATAAAATTGGCCTGAGTTCACAAGATTTGAACTGTTTTCAAGTGCTCCTCGTTGTTCTTTTTCTTCTCTGCATCAGCGTATGGTATATTTTTCAGAACTGCATCTGATATTGATATCAGATTTCATTTTGTCATATATATATATATTGGTTGGCATATAAGGGGGCCGACATCAAAGGAGATGAATCCGACATGAATCTTGAGTGATAGGTGGAGCTGAGTGCTACTTCTAGTGTGGATATGTTATGTGTTGTATTGAAGTTTTATAGTATATACGTTGAGATTAGATTGGTGAAGACCAAATTCAGATAGCTTTGTTGCCTTTTCATGTAAAACAATTCAAGAATGTTGCAGAAAAATGATGAGGATGAAATTTAAAAAAAAATTGAGAATGCATAGTTGATCTATATTTTATATTTTCATTAAAGGCAAAGACTGTACATGGAGAAAATGCCCTTTTGAAATGTACAGAGAAGAGAGAAGAAAAAAAAAAAAAAAATATATATATATATATATATATATATATATATATTATATATCTAAGAAACCGGATTCGTTCAAAACCTTGGACGAATCGCGAATCATACGAATCGGACACGATTCTGTCCTGACACGTGTCATGTTGGCAGGACTCGTCGTGTCCGTTTTCCCCACACCGTGTCAGCTCGTGTCAGGGAAAAATCGAATCGGGTCCGTTTTTTTGGAACGAGTCGTCACGATTTTTGCCTGTTCGCGGGGTTAAAAGGCGTCAGTTTGAAAGGTTCTGAGCAACATATTCAAGGGTTCTGAGTTTATGTGGTTAAATTCCATATTCACATGTAAGGGTTTGACTCCTACAGAACACAGTGTTGCGACCCGGTCCCACACTGGCACAGAAGCGCTATCAACTGGGAATGAATTGGTTCCTCGAGAGAATAATATCCTTTGCTGTCAGGTGGGGGATATTTAGAGAAAATCTCCAGAGGATTTCTGATACAACTAACTTTCCACTTTACACTGTACTAATAATAATCCGTATGCTCTTTTAGTCAAAAATAGCATATATTTATCCAAGATTTTGCATTAGACGTAAATAAAAAAAATGAATTACGCGACACGCAAACTCAAAGTCCCGGAATTTAATTCATTATTTCAGATCGGTGACTAGAATTGGGGTTGACCTCATACACCCAATTAACACATTTCAAGTGGATTTTAAACATCAGTTTTAACTGGGTGAACAGTAAACATTGTACATTTAATTGTATAATAAGTTTTTTGTTTTTTAATTTAAATTTTGGGTATTGGGGTTTGCAGGGAGAAAGAATCAGCTCTTTCTCTCAGTGAGAGGCCAAGAGAGAGGTTATGGCGAGCCCGATGGTGAGATTTGAATCTGGGTGGATAGTATAGTTATGATAAAGAAATTGTCTTGGGGAGAAGGCAAGAGAGAGGTTCGTACCTGGCTAGCATATGGTATATAGGCACTTAAAGTGTTTGGGTAAAGAAATCAGCTTCAGAAATCAGCTTAATAGATTTATCATTTATGTGACTAGTACCATTGAAATTTGACATTTATTTGAATTTTGTATGTACTATACTACTATGCATGCTAATAGACATAGTATAGATTAAGAATCAAGATCTATGTTTGAAATCAATAAATTTGTATCATTAATTAAAATTTGTGTAAGAAATATCATAATATCTAATTTTTAATATATATTATATATATAATAATATATATTTTTTTATAATTTTTATATATATTTAAATTTTATAATAATATAACGTGTCCTGTTCCGAGGGGTCAGCGTGTCCAAATCCGACACCACGAATCTCGAATCCTACGTGTCCCGAATCCCCGTGTCAGGTGACTTAGATATATATATATATATATTTACCACCAGAAGTACAATTTTACTGTATATTGGTAGAAGTATTTTTCTATCAGAAAAAGTTTTTTTTTACAGAATCCATTCAATCATATCCATGGTGGAAATAGTTCTCACTGGCAAGGAAAACTATCCTGAATGGTCCTGGAAAGGAGTGTGTGTCGGAGACGGAGACAATGAACTAGTACAGCCTACCTCAAACAAAGAGCTCGTCATTTGGGAAAACAAGAACAGCAAAGCTTATGCATTAATCGCAGCATCTGTAAATGAAGAGGTGAGTTGCCATATTTCGTCATATTCAACTGCCTTTGAAGCCTTACAAAAGCTTAAAGAAGTCTATGACTCACATTCTGCACTTGAAGTTGTTCAACTCATGATTAAACTCTTCACTCCTGAACTACAAAATAATGATCCTCTTGCTCTTGCATCTAAAGTAAAGTCTATAATGCATGATATCAAATCCACTAAGGTGTTGAAATTTGGTACCGGAGGACAGGTGGTTCCCTTAGGCTTTGATCTTTGGCCTAGGGAAAAGTGTCCAAAAGATTTTAATTTTTCTCCTAAAGTGACTTTATAATTTTATAAAGTTAAATCTAATTTAAAAGTGACTTTAAGTGATAAAGTTACTAAGTCTAATTTTAAAGTGACTTTTATAAAGTCAATGTAAAATTAGAAAGGAAAAGTGACTTTGGAAATAAATGACTAAGTGGGTATTTATTAAAGTGGGGTGAATTAAAAAATAGAAAGTGAGATTTAAATGTGCATTTAATCTCAGCCATTGATTTAAATCTATCTCAGCCATTGGATTTAGGGATCACCCAAAAGTTGTTTAGGGGTGGGTTAAGGGAGGAAAATGAGGAAAAGATCATTCATTCTTTCATGAGCAGATTGGGAGAAGGAGAGCAAGAGAGCAAGAGAGATTTCTGGACAACAAGGAGAAAGAGGCAGCAGTTTGGCACACATACCAAGGCAGCTCTTTAGCAAATCCGTACAGCTGAAAGAACAAGCAGAAAAAGCTGAATTTTGCTGAGAAAACAGAGAAAAACTGATTTTTGGGCACGGATTTCGAGGAGACAAATTCCGGCACAGAAATCGAGGTCTATCTATATAGTTCGTACAGACGTTCGTACAGTCCGTACGTCCGTATAGTGCGTACATCCGTATGGTCCGTACCGCGCGTACAACAAGTTTCCAGGTTGTCTGATGGGCTGAAAACAGATAAGTTTGCTTGCTGGAAAAAATTGTTTTTGCTGTAATTTTTTGCTGAAAATTTTCTCACTGTAAAAGGCATTTTCCAGAAATAAAGAAGAGCTCTCAAACTGGTTTTCCCCAAG
>APFE030402933.1:246324-260569 GCA_000404065.3 Pinus taeda
CCTTTCTATATATAGGAGTCTAAGGGGTCATTATATAATCAGAGCCTACATAACAATAATAATGTAAGGGCACAATAATAACAATAGTGGGCTTCTATGGGGCACAATAGTAACAATATGGGCACTACATGGGTACATCAATATAATAAGTGGGTTGTACTAATAACAATAAGGGGTTACACTAGTAGTATAGGGGCCTAACAATATGATATATTGATATTTGTCAATTTGCTTTTTCAGTTTCATTTACAACATCATCATCATCATTCATGGCAACTTCAAGTTCAACCATTCATGAGGCAGAGGAAGTGGCACAGGAAATTGAATCAATCCCTGGGCCTAAAGTTGATCCAAAGTCACCACTTTGGAAATATGTATCTACTGTTGGGGAGATCTAAGGAGGTGGATCATTAGCATGGGTTTGCAGTGAGTGTAAAAAGGAGTATAAGGGATCATATACACGGGTTAAAGCACATTTGCTTGCATTAAAAGGCAATGGGGTTCGAATATGCAGTAGCCCACCTAAAGAGAATGGGGCAGATTGAAATGGTTTAAGAAAGGTAAAAAATGCAAAATGTCAAAGAGAACAGGATGAGGCAGATGCTAAAGAAAATGAGGCAAATCTTGCCTCCCATTTAAAACACCCAACAAGGTTGGGAGCATCTTCATCAAAGCCTCCACTTCATTCTCATGGAATTGTTGGTTCAAAGCGGTCAAATTTGGGACCGCTTGAAAAGAGTTTTAATAATGATGCTCGAGAGATTGCAGATGCAGCTGTAGCCCAATGAATTTATGCAAATGACCTTCCCTTTAACCTTGTGCAATCTCCTTATTGGGCAAAGATGGTAAAAAGTTTGATTGAAGCCCCAAGAGGGTACAAGAGCCCTGGATATGAGAAGATACGCACCACATTGTTGAGTGCTCAAAAGTTAGATTCCCCGATTCGTGATTCATGGCTCATTTCAGGGGTGTCCATCATTTTTGATGGATAGAAAGATCAAAGAAATAGGCCTTTGATCAATGTGATTACTCAAAGCCCACATGGGGCAATGTTTTTGAAGGCAGTGGATTGTGAGGGGCAGATGAAAGATTCTCAATTCATTGCTAACATCTTGATTGAAGCAACTGAATTGGTGGGGCTTGAAAATGTTGTCCAGGTAATAACTGATAATGCAACGGTGTGTAGAGCAGTAGGCCTAAATATTGAAGGCAAATATTAACACATCTTTTAGACCCTTTGTGCTGTACATTCATTGAACCTCATGTTGAGCAAGTTGGGAAAGCAAATTGAGTGGATTTGAGTTATTTTTGAAGAGGCAAAAGAAATTCAAGCCTTTATCAAAAAACACCACATGTCCCAAGGCATCTACAGGGAATTTGCTAAGTTGGAGCTCCTTAAGGTACCTATACTTTAAAGCTTAAACTTTATTAAATATTTCATAAATTCTACTTTTTGACTCTAAATTCAAATATCTAAATTGGACTCTCAAATGTCATGATTTGTGAATCATAATAGGTTATTCAATCAAATTATGATTTTTAATTTGTTGAAATTTGAAACATTGGCAATTTGACACCTGCAGGTTGCTGAGACTTGATTTGCTTCTCATATCATAGTCTTAACAAGGCTCATGCAGGTGAAAGATGCATTACAATCAATGGTATGCAGTTCTCTTTGGAATCAATGGAGGCAATTCCAATCTGATAGAGCACATGCAATGAAACGGTTGGTTGTTGATGATGAATGGTGGGATAGGGTGGAGTACCTCTTGGCATTTACTAAGCCAATTGTGGATTTGCTCCGTATGTTTGACATAGATATGCTTAATCTGGGAGAGGTGTATGAGGGCATTGATTCCATGATAGAGAAGATAAGGTTGGTTATAAATGCCAAGGAGAATGACCTGGATGAAATCTTTTACAGAGAAGTAAAAGATATATTGATCTAAAGGTGGAACAAGATGACCACCCCATTGCACCTTTTAGCCTATGCAGTGAATCCAAAATATTATACTGCAGAGTTGCTACGATCTAGAAAGAAGCGCACCAAACAAAGACCCAGAAGTCGCAGAAGGATTTAAAAATGCTTTTAGAAAGCTTTTGGTAGATCCTGAAATTGGGCTTCGGATTCGTGCACAGTTTTCTCATTTTGTGGGATCAGAGGGTTGGGGTTGTGATATTGAGTGTATGCGGGACAAGAGCAGATTAAGTCCGATTGAGTGGTGGAACTTCTATGGTGGGGCACTTCCACATATCCAAAAATTGGCCATCAAGATCTTGTCATAGGTTTCTAGTTCCTCTTCAGCAGAAAGGAACTGGAGTACATACGGCTTCATCCATTCAGTGATGCGAAATAGATTGGGCTCTAAGAAGGCTGAGGAACTAGTGTATGTTCATTCAAACCTTCGCCTTCTGTCACACAAGAGAGATGAATACAAATTTGGGCCCACCAAATTATGGGACGTGGAACCAGAGTTGTCTGACTTGGATATGACATTGAATGCCATGTCTCATATGAATTTGTTTGATTCGGAGTCACCATTAGGTGGATCTTCCAGTGGACATGGCAGCAATGTTCCCAGTGCCACTTCTAGAGAGGATGTGGAAGTGGAACATTATAATGGCATGAATGACAACATATTTGATGATATGTAAATGTAATTTATGATGGTGTTTTAACTTTTAACTTTTAAACTTTTGAACAACCATATGAATTATGAGTAATGATAGTAGACTGCCAGTCATAGTTCATTTTGTACTTTGTAGTATGTACTATGTAGTAATTAGTATGCATTATTAATTTTGGTAATGATGGTGTCCATGTAACTTGTCATGTTGATAATTTGATGTTTGAAATTTGAAACAAAAACTTGATGATATGTTGAAACTTGAAATTTGAATCATGAATGTTATAATAATCGTTAATGATGTTGACAATGTTGAATGTTTATGGCATATGTTGAATTGATGATGATGAATCATGATAGATCATATATGATAATCTAGATTCTGAAATATGAATGGTAATATGAAATTTTTATTTTTAAAATATATATATATATATATAGAATATATTATTTGCCATTTCCTGCCGTATCATACCTAGATTTTTTGAAAATTTATTGTATCCGTTTCAAACCCTGTACCCGTATCCGTTTTTTGGTAACTTAGGTTATTTTCCACTTGGAGGATTTATCTATAAATTAGAGACCATTTTGCTTTTCAAGTCATGATGAAAGCTTTGACTCTAGTCTATGTAATTTTGTAATGCCGGTTTTGTTCCATTGATTTGTTGGGAATGTTTAAGATATCATAATAAAAGACTTTGGGGTTCAGTTCATGGTGTTCTTTGTCTGATGATTTGTGCTATGTGCTTTCCCATATTGTGCTTAAAATTTTAAAGTTTGTTTATTTATTAGAGGGTGATAAGAACATTTTATTGGTAGATTTTGGGTTTATCTTAGGTGATCTGATTTGCCATATGTTTAATAAGCTTTCTTGAAGAAAATATATAAAGTTTGCAAGTTCTTCTACCCTTGGGCTCCAAGTTCACAGACTTTGGAGGAGAGCCAACCTTGTTTGGGCTCTGAGAATTTTGTTTGGTTTTCTTACTTCGTTAAGGTTGTGGGCAATACCATAACTTTCGAAACACAATTGATCTATGGTTATTATTCATCATTTAATAAATTATTTACTCAAAAATATTTATTTCTAAGCATTATATATTTGTATGTAATTTGTAAATTATTTTTGTAGAATAATTTTTATAAATAAAATTTTCTAACCCTTGTTTTGCAGCGATTTGGGTTTGGGGTTTTATTTAAATTTTATGTTTTGTGGTTTTTAGCATACATGTAAATATTCTTTAGATTTATTCTTTTTGTAAATAATTTTTAGATTTCAAAATTGTAAATATTTATTTTATTTAAGTTTTAATTTTGTAGTTTAAATTTTTAAATTAGATTAAATTTTTAATTTGAATTTCAAATTTTACTTGTAAAGTTTGTATCCCACATTCAAAATTTGAAGATAGTTTATCTAATTTGTGTCTATATATACTAACCTTTCACCTTGTATTTTCTATTATGCAAATAATTTCATTAACCCTTTGCATTTTAATTTTTTCTTGTATATAATTTCTTGGGATTTTTATTTTATTTTTGTATTTTTTTGGGTTGTTTTGGGATAATTTTTTTTTTACAGGTGAAATCTCGCAAGGGATCAAAGAAAAGCGTAAATCTCTGAAATTTCCAACCCTTAAAACGCTAGACGTCTAGGGTTTTTGAGCCCATTTTTGCAGGTTCCTTATCTTCAAATTGGGAAAGAAACCCATTTTCCGAGGGCCCTAACCCTTACCCAACCTAAAAGAGTACTGTTTGGGACCTATTTTGCAAGCATTAAGAAGGGTTTCTTCAAGGGATCTCATTGCAAACAAGGGTTTCTTCAAGGGATTAACATTTTATCTCTAATAATTTGTGATTGCAACAGTCATAAAAATCCAATCTTTGATTTTTGAGCTAACATTTGGTGAGTGCAGGTGTTGAAAAGTGATTTCTCTTACATCTCCAAACTTGGCATAGGCCATTAGGCCTTGGGGTTTGCTTCTATTGCCTTCATCTCTCATTTTAATTGACTGCATAATTTATATTGATATAGTAGTGGCATAATCATCATAATACAAGTCTAAAGAACCCACACATTAAGCTAATAATTCATACAAGACATTAAAATAAATTATAAGGGTTTGATCTATCATTTTTATTATCTTATGTTGGTTGTCATATAACTTTCAAGGTCTGATTTGAAATTGTAGAGGTCTGATCTGAAACTTTCAGGTCTGATATAATTGTTACAACAGTGTATTCAGGGCATAAACACACATAAAATAAGCCTAAATTCATTAACAAGTCGCTTAAGGCGTTGAACATTAATCTTGTGGAATGCATATAAGTTATTTTTTGAGCACTGTTGAGCAATTTTCAGATCTGATATACTTGCTACAGCCATTTATGCAGTCATATAAACTAAATATGAATCATCAAAATTAACTAAAGATCATCTAAAAATCACTCAAATTGATTAGCTAATCCTTGAAGCTTATTTGGCATTAATGTTTAGGCACCTTGTTGGTTTATTGAGGATTGAATCACTGATTTTTTGAGTTATTACAGATCTGATATACATCATTTTGATGTCTGATATGAGCATAATAAATTTGATCTATAGTGTCTAAGTACTATAATCAAGTGAATGTCATTGGAAGTTATATGCATTGATTTTCTAACTTACCTTTGGCATCTTGCATCACTTCTTGACTGTTGATATAAAATTGCAGACCTTTGAATACAAGGTTGCAGCGATACTAATTCACATATAAGTCTCTAAAATTGGGTAAGGAAATTTTAAAATTCATAATCATTCATGGTTGAAGTGATTTGGGACAAATTTTAGTCATTGGCATCTTGTATTGGAAATCATTGGCTAATTAGATAAGTGCTGTAAGTTTCCTAAATTGCTATCATTGTTATCACTTGTATCATCGAGCACTTTGTCTTATTTAAGATTGTCTTTCAATATATTGTTAAGTACTCTTGTTATAAGATAATCAACATCAAGTACTTGAATCACATAAACAATCCTACTCAAGGCTCACTTATAATCTTTGCATATCATTCTAGGAGTATTATTTAGGATTATTCTTGCATCTAATAATTTACCTCCAAGCATAAGCTTGGTTGATAGACATTTAAGACAACATTTCTCACCTAGATTGAGGAGCCTAGCATCTCTTTAATGGTTAACATGATGACCTTGCAGTTGTCAGATCCACAGTCTCTGTGGCGCTAGAGGCATCGGGTGGTTAGAACACAGGGGGAGGTATCATTAATCAAGCCTCTGCTTGCTTTCCGTTGGCATCTAGCCCACAACCTACTCTAGAAACTAGTTCCAAAATAGTTAAGAGGAAGGAACCATCTAGAACAGACATATGATTAAAAGTAACCAAGATTCTTGCATTTCACCTAAGTCTTAGGATTTGCATAGCATATAGGCTAGTTAAGCATTCAAGCAGCAGTTGTTCATCCGGTCATTTGGTCCTTAATTGATATAAAGCAAGTAAGTTGACTCCATAAGGCACCGGTCTCATTGATAATTAAATATAATCTCTAAAAGTTTGCTAAATCAATCAAGTGGCTAGACCATTCAATCGTGTCTCCTAGACTTGTTGGTTGCCTACTTGTATTTCATTTCTATCTTCCATAGGGACTACCCCCCATAGCCTGTTGTTGGGAGACAACTAGAATGGAGTGGGCGGGAATCAGAGTGACAACCCCCGCCCTGAGTCGTTGTCGCATCGTGCCTGTACAATTTGAGTGACAATAGGTTTGATCTATTGCAAGGGTAGCACATGCTCCACCCTTGAGCCCACATTTAGGGGGATGCATGACACTTGTTGGGCGAGACATTTTGAGATGTCTGAGGAGCACATTTAGTGGTTGGTTGTCCCATCTTGCAGGTGGATGTTTAGACTCTGGGCAACTTTGGGTATGGCAGGCACAAGGAAATCTTGCACACACCAGATTGATTTAGGATGTATGGAGTACATATATTGATTGCATGCAAGGAACTGAGACGTGGTATGAGTTGGTGCCAACAGTTTTCAGGATTTTTCCGCAATCGATATGGCTATGGGATCCAGGGATTCAGTTGGATGATTGGTCACTCTATTTTCTGACGAGCAGGTTTAGGGCAAAGAGTGAATCAACTCACTCTTGGTTTGACATATGGACGAGCACCGAGGCCTTTCTCACATGGCAAGGCCAATTTTTCTTGTTACTGCTTCGGATAGAGATTGATAGTAGATGGATAGACATTGATATCATGGAGATGCCAAAGCAGGATGAGCTTGGCTTTCATAGATTTTTCACCATCAGGTTCTAGGAGAGGAGGATACAATCTGCACATGATGGGCAGTTTGTCATAGTCAGAGTGGTGCAATGTCAGCATGGTGGCACCCTTCTGATATTGGCATTGGATCTGGGCATCACAGGATTTCACGGTTCAGTTGCCCTTGGGGGTGATCTAGTTCCTACAAGGGGAGGTCATTTGGATCTTCCCTTAGGTTTTTGTGGTTTGCTATTAGTGTGGGGGACTTCACCAGCATAGTAGGTTGTTCAACATGGGATACTAGGGGAAGTTCATGCGGGAAAGACTTCATCCCCACAGGGATTGTGTTGTGTCTTTAGGAGTTTGATCTTGGAGTGCATGAGGTGGACTACTTAGTAGGGCAACTTCATGGGGAGTTGGATAGAGTCCTACATTATCATGATGCTCCACTTATTGAGAGTATGCAGAGGGCTTCTGGTACTTGAATTTGGTTGGATAACGAGTGGATCAAGGTGTGCTTCACATTGATTAGGATGGATTGGGATCCTGGTATTGAGGGATTCCTTCATGTCGAGACAATGCTAAGATTGAGGATGACTCAGTGGTACATTTAGGACCCTGGTATTATTGGTGGGTACAGTGGTGATCAACAGTCAGAGAGGGCACTTCTTCAGGCGTTGCTTGAGAACAAGCAATTTTTTTTGGGGGTGGGGTGAAAGGATTGTATTGTCCCTAATTACTAATTTTGCTAAGGGAAATTCTCAATTTTGCAAATTTAGCGAATAATAAATATTTTTAGGTAAATAAAATTAAGAGAAATAAGCTGTGGAGGTATTAAATAAATTTTGCAAAAAGGGCAATGGTTGGGACTTAGGAAAAGAAGAAAAGTTAAAGTGAACATAAGTTGTGGAGCTTACCAAAAAGGGAAATTGAACCATGGGAAGAATCAAACCATGGTATCAAAGCATAGTGTGAGAGAAATTGAACCATGGTATGAGGAAGGGAAAGAAACAATAAAAGGAAGGCTAGAGCCTCATTTTGATCATTCTATTTTTAACATTTCATTTCAAAATTGGAGAGTTTGCTTGAGCTGCTTAGCCATGTCAACCAGTGTTGTTTAGCACAGGGAATTTCCAAGGAGAATTCCACCTTCATTTCAGAGAATTTGAGTGTCTCCCTAGTGAGGTAATTTGGGGAGTCCAATTCAGGATTTCCACAGAGCTTTATTGCAAGTATTCATGTAGTTTGCCACTCCTTGGGCACAGAGGCAGTTTGAGTTGCTCATCGGAAGATCAACTATTGTGGGTTGGATTTCCAACTATTTTGCAGGGGTTGAGCAGTAGTGTTTTACCGGGCATTGGAGTTGATTTTGGCCAAAAGTTGAGGAAGAAATTTTGGAGGGATTTGGAGGAGTTTCCCTCCAGGAAAAGTGTGCATTCTTACAGTCATTTGATTTCTGTAGCTCACTGGTAGATTGTGAAGGGCTACATGTGGATTTTGGGGTGTTAGTGACTAGTGGATTCAACCCAACATTTTTTCTGATTTTTTTTGGGTTTTGTGGTTAAAATTCCAGAAATTTTTTGGGTGATATTCGGGTCTAAAATACTCATTTTTATAGTAGGGAGAATTGCTGGTTTAGTTGAAATATTCACACTATTTGAGCATTTTGGGTCAGCTGAAACTAACTCAAAATATTTCTGGGTTTTATTGGTTGGGATGTGAGGAGCCTCATTAATTTTTCAGAATTATTGGAGCAGTTTTGAGGGGTCATTTTTTAGTTTGCCTCTAGTAGCAATAGTAGCGACAACAACATTATTTTTTGGGTAATTTGCACATTTTGGGGCTTTCCGGGGTAGTGGGAATTAGCCCAAGATTTTTCTAGGTTTGGTAGATTTGGGTGAGAGAAGCCTCCAGTTAATTTTGCAGAATTTTTGGAGCAAATTTGATGGCATAAATCATAGTTCACCTCTAGTAGCAGAAACATAATTTTCTGGGTAGTGTATTAGGACAAATTGAGCCATTTCAGTTGGAATTGTGCTTAGATCTTCACCTGAGTATTGCATGCTTACATTAGCAAGCCTAGGTTCTATCCTTCTACTCGATTGTACTCAACTCCAATTTTTTTTTAATAAAATGATTCAGATTTGTTGCTACTATTCTATGGTTTATTGATCTAGTTTTGCTTGTGTAAAAATTGTGCTTGCATGATTGTATTTGCTTGCTGTAGCGTAGTGCATGTTTTTAGTATTCATTGTATTTCCTAGTTTGGGATATTACAATGGATTCTATTGAAAACAACCAATAATTAGAGACAAAGATTAATAATGCATCTAAGTGAACCAAACTTCAATGTTAAGGACCTTGATCTCACAAAGATGTTTTCTCCCTAGGTAGGGGTGGCTAAAGGTCAATCTTATTAGGTGCTTCCAGCCCCTAAGGGGAAGTGACATTTCCTTGGTCGACCCTTCAATTAATAGGTTTTAATGAATAGTAATGATAGTAATGAAGGGGATAAGACTTCATGGCTGAGTGCCATTGCCAAAGGGACCAGCTGATGGGTGTGTCCACGTCCTAGGTGTATTGATATGAGCAGGGAGCATTCGTGGATGCATGAGTTACCATCTTGACCTTTGTTTTTCCACCCCTCTAGTGTGCCTTTTACTTTTCTTGATTTTTCTTTGTATTACTGGTTATAGCTCAAGGGATAGAGCTTGCTTTGTATGATGTAGCAGTTCATTACCCCTTTAAGATGAGTTAGTTTATCATTCATTGGGTTTGGGACATGTAAAAGTTCTTTTTTTTATGTAATGGAGCAATATGTACTTATGAATAGTGTGATGGCCATATGAGTGAGGTAGAGCTCATGCTAGGTTTTTGTCCACGTGCTAATCTTATTGTCCTAGCCATCTTTTTCATTTTAACCTTTCTTCCTTTTATTTTTGTTGTGGCCATGATATGCTCTTTTTGTTTCTTTTAGTTGCATCAACCTCTCACGGAAAAGTTTTCGGGCCCTACCCAGATATGTGGATATATGAGTGCCAAATCCCAAAGAACCATTGACATGTTGTACCCGAAGAATGGAGGTGAGGTTTGGGCTTTGTGATGTAAGGTGGAAGGTTTTAATTATGACATATGGGAAAATGGAACTACATTATCTCAATCAGGGCTTCCCAAATAGTGCCCCTCCTATACCTAAAGGGTCCCATTGGAGTAGGATCAAAGATTGACCCCCCAAGTAAGGTGAGAGAACAAGATCAGAACTGGATTCTATTAATCTTCCAGATCACCCCATAATCCATACTAAACGCCCAAAAACAAACAAGTATAAGCACTCAATTGTAAAATGATCAAAGCACCTTTTGAGTGGTATCCCATATTCATCCATGTGCTCATGCCAAATGGGTGAAAATCAAACGATTAATGCAAGTGGTAGAGATATATGGCTTATCATCAGCTAATGGTGGCGAGAAGGGACTGCTGGCTGTCTGGTTGGTTGCCTAATGTAGGAAACAAGTTTTCTCCTATGGGGATACCCATTTTGGTGGGTAATAGGACCCTTATAGAACCCTATTTGGTGTGCCAATACTGAAGAATTAGAGTATTTCCCAGGGAACCAATCAAGGTGTAAGTGTGAATGAAAATGGTATGACGTGGGTTTGCTTCATGGGAATGGTGTGTTTGTCATGCAAGGCCTCGTGTGATGTTCATCTGTTAAGTTATGGTATGTTCTATGCGTATAACAGTTTACTTCTTTTTGTTATTATATTCCACAGATTAGCAATCACACGTACATAAAGTAAAGTGCAGATAGAACATTAAACGATCGACAGAAAACAAACCAAGACAAGAGACACAAGATGTGGCGGCTAGCCAGGGACAAACCCCACAATGTGTGGGGAAACCCTTTGATCAAATCTTCTTTTATCTTCAATAATTCAGCAGAGAGAAATAGTACAATAAATCTGATTTATATCAGCAGTAGCAAACCCTAGATCAGCAGCATCAGCATTAGCGGCTTCATCATCAAAACTAGGGCAGTCGATATCTCACAAATCGACCGTCGGATCGGCTTGATTCCACCACCAAAAGTTGCAGCCTTCAGAGGAGGTTCAGATGAACCTACAAAACAGTTCAGATGAAGAGATCTCTAGTCCATGCAAGTCAAACTTCACTTCTGCAGTTGCAGCTTCAGTTTCAGCACCTTCCTTCAAACTAGGGTAGTTGATATCTCACAAACCGTCTGTCGGATCGACTTGATTCCACCACCAAAAGTTGCAGTCTTCAGAGGTGGTTCATATGAACCTACAACGTAGATCATAAGAGGAGGTTTGATGGTCCATGCTGGTCAAAGTTTGGATCTGCAGTTGCAGCTTCAGTTTCAGTAGCTTCCGGCTTCACGTGTGAGAGAGAGACCCTTTTCTGTGCTGTAGAGAAAAGACTCTTTTTTGCGCAATAGAGAGAGAGAGATGTGACGAGATGAGTAAGTACAAATGAGGAAAAGTCCTCCTATATTTATACACAATTGTTGATGTTTGAATAGATGCGATTGTTAGGCTTCTAAGCCTACATGAGTTGTAGGTCGGCTTGATAATAATTCCATAATCAAAATAAATTCATGTCTCCATGAATACTTATCGGAATCGGATGATCTTTAGATCAATCCTACACCTCTCGACGAGAGGAATCTAATGAACATATTATTAGCCATGAATAAGATGACCCACATGAAGTTTGGCCCTAGTTGCCAATTTTAACACTCCCTCTCAACTAGGGAGAACTTCATCTGCAATCTGTCTGTCGGTCGCTACTATTCATCCATCAAATGCACTGCCTTGTACAACCTGACCCTTGCCCTGCTCTGCTCTATTCTGCCTATTTTGCTTTGTCTTGTTCTGCCCTGTACTGATTTGTACGACTCTGCTCTATTATGCTCTGCTTTGCTTTTGTCTGAATTGTGAAGAAGAAATGATCGAGGATGTATCATACTGACTCAAAGTCAGTTTCAGAGTATGTACCACTGGTCTCAGACCAGTCTCAACGAACCCGAAGTCAGCGTCATAGTGAGTACAACTCCTACCACTGGTCCTAGACCAGTAACATCCTCCACTGCCTCAAAGTCAGTCTCAGAGTGCGTACCACTGGTCCCAGACTAGTAACAACCAACTCGAAATCAGTGTCACAGAATGTACCACTCCTACCACTGGTCCCAGACCAGTGTCATTGATCCCAGATCAATGGAGGTCATCCTAGCATAGGGAGTACGGTAGATACAACGATGCATCTATCGGTACTACTATGGTCCCTAACTTCATTTCCCTGCTCATTGATCAGATGAGAGGTACTTCCCATGAGTCCGAGACTGCATGGGTAGGATGTCTCAACAGGAGAACTTAATCAATCCCGTCCTCAATAGGAGAACACATCAATCCTGCTACAATCGCCATGGAGAACACATCAATCCAGGCCGCCATGGAGAACACATCAATCCAGGTTTCACAGGAGAACACATCAATCTTGCTACAATTAGGAGAACACATCAATCCTGCTACAATCGCCATGGAGAACACATCAATCCAGGCCTCATAGGAGAACACATCAATCCTACTACGATGTCGCCACAGGGTGTACATGTATACCACCACGGGATAGTGAATCATCCTGTGGTCATATGCTGCTCCAAGAAGTACCCCACATCCCCCTGGAGCTCCCAGAGCTCAATGCATCATATAGGACTTTCATTGGAGCGTCTTTGAACAACTCCAAGTTGTTCTCGGAAAGTCATGAATTTTACTTTCCCAAGGGGCTTTGTTAGAATGTTGGCGACCTGTTCATCTGTACCGATATGTTGGAGCCTTATAGCTCCCTGCTGCACCATATCTCGAATATAGTGGTACCTGATATCGATATGCTTGGAGCAATCATGAAATACAAGATTCTCTGACAAACGAATTCCACTCTGGTTGTCACAAAGGATCTCGATGGTATCCATTGTAAATCCAAACAGCTCACTAAAGAGCTTTCACGACCAGATTGCCTCACAGGAGGCCATGCTAGCAACAATATACTCTGCTTCGGCGGTGCTCAAGGCCACGAACTTCTACTTCCTGCTCGTCCAGGATATCGAAGCAGATCCCAAGGAGAAACAACATCCGGAAGTGCTCTTACAGTCCTCCACATTGCCTGCCCAATCAGCATTTGTGTATCCAAATAGTCTCACATCTCTAGCAGTGTATCTTAACCCATAAGTGATTGTGCCACGAAGATATCTCAACAGATTTTTGGCACCAATCCAATGTATGTGGTGGGGTTCAACCATATGTTGACTCAACGTGTTGACTGCGAAGCATATATCTGGACGGGAGTTCACTAAGAACATTAATGCTTCGACGAGTTGCCGATGCTCCGTAGCATTTCGTAAAACAGCTCCAGCAGTACTACCACTTAACTTCTTGAAGTCAAGCTCCATCGGGGTAGTTACAAGCTTGCAGTGTACCATACCAAATCTTTCCAATATCTTCACCACATATTTTCCTTGAGATAGGAAAATTTCCCTTGGCTTCTGCCAGACTTCAAGTCCTAGGAAATAGTGCATCAGTCCTAGGTCCTTCATTTCAAATTCAGAAGCCAACTCCCTCTTACATTTGTGATGAGAGGGTCCTGCACCTATTAGAAAGAGGTCATCCACATACAACACCAGTATGAGAGGTTTGTCATCTTCAACCTTAAAGTAAAGGTTAGGATTGGCTTCACTCCTAGTGAATCCCAGCTTCATCAAGTAGCTATCGATCCTCTCAGACCATGCTCGGGGTGCTTGCTTCAGCCCATAGAGAGCCTTCTTCAACCTGCATACATGAGATTTTTTTTTATCATGAATCTCAAATCCTTCGGGTTGCTCCACGTAGACCTCTTGTTTGATCGAACCATGCAAGAACGTGGTCTTGACATCCATCTGATGTAGTTTCCATCCTAGTGAAGCCGCAAGGGCTATGATCAAGCAGATGGTGGTATATCTGGCAATAGGGGCAAATATCTCGTCATACTCCTTTTCTTTTGGTTCCCTGGTGTCGGCTTCTTAAGAGCTCCTCAAAGTAGGAAGATTGTTCATCTTGCTGAGAGCCATATTTTCGTCAAAGGTGACATCATGACTAATCACGACTTCCCTTTGATTGGCTACATAGATTCTATAGCCCTTAGTATTTTCACCATAGCCCACGAACATTCCTTTCTTTCTAGATGCACCCAATTTATTCCTTTTCTCTTTCGGTACATGAAAATATACAAGGCTTCCAAAAATTCTAAAATGAGATATGTCAGGTTTCTTACCAGTGAACATTTCTTCAAGAGTCTTGGAACCCAATGC
>APFE030402938.1:0-55967 GCA_000404065.3 Pinus taeda
TTCATTTTGCTAGATAATAGAAAGGAAGGACTGGTTGTTCGGGGTGGACGTAGCCCAAACTGGGTGAACCACGTATATATGTGTCTCTCTTGTTTTGTGCGTTTTCAGTGTTTATATTTTTGCATTATTTCATGTGTTCCATTGCTCCATAATATATAATTTTCTAACACATAATAGGTTCGGGTAGAGAGGAGGATTCGAGGGATCCATGCTTGATGAGGTGGGATGCACTTATGGCACGCCATGGTAGTGACGATCCTGTAATAAGGTATACGATAGTGTTTTTCGACTGGTTGAGCCAATAGATTGTTCTAATTGAGGACTTTCCATATACTAGGATAGCTTACAGAGGTGACCCTGATATCCCACTTCTAGTTGGAGCTCAGTGGGGTGATTTAAGTAAGAATTTCTCATTTTAGCATATTTTCAAAATTTTTAAATTTTAAGTGTTTTTGTCTTCAGAGGCTAATTTTCTGAAATGTATGTGCAGATAGCACAACCTTGTGAGGTTGACTACCAACATCCGAGAGACTATATTTGATGACATTTGACACACCTATTAGAGGCACATAGTTGGGGTTCCTTGGTCTGCTAAACTTTTGTTGCATCAAGTTTCTTGTGCTATCATGTGTTATCATGAGCGTCACCATGCCTAGTTGTTCTAGTTTCTAGGACCAGTTTTGAATTTTTGGTGTCAGCAATATCTGGAAATAAAAGGCCATGGAGCCTTATGTCCTCGGATGACATATTTTTTTGACACACCCAAACTCTATTTTAATGAAAATTTTACTACTTTTATCTATGTTTATCTTGATCAATGTATGAATGAATAATTTTTTTAATTTACGAATGTTGCAAATGTCTATTTAACACATTATTCACCAATTCATTTGTCAATTTTTTTAAATATCTCGGAATGTGTTGATATTAAATATAATCAAATCGTCTTTCCAAGAGATGGACGCGTAAAAACACCCTTAACATGGTTGGACTCCTTACTGAATAGACACTATTTAAATGTAATACTACGAGCTAAGAATCTAACTTAATGATCAAATGCTAGATATGAATGTAATGGCGTCAACTAATAGCTCAATGGCTATTCTTCTATATTGTTCACTTTTTGACCGAGACATACACCATGAATAGAGACTAGCTCGTTAATGGGTGAATAGATAACCCAGGTTGTGGAAGATAAATTCTGATTACTATGACTATCACCATCAACAAAGCCAATGTAGGTCCGAGAAAACTTCGACATTTGCAAATCAAGTGTAAAAATGAGATAAGAAAGAGAAGCAGTAAAAAAAACTAATTTATCACACATATATAAAAATGCAAAATAATTTACAAATCTTCACCAAAAATCTATGAAAAATATTTCTTTAGGTAAAGACCATTTATGCGCTTTCTCAAAGGAACACCATCATAATCAATCAGCTCATAGGTACCTTTAGCTAATACATATTTTATGATGTAAGGGCCATGCCACATGGGCTCGAATTTCCCTGCACCAAGCTTGTCATGAGCTTGATCATATACCAAAACTAGGTCACCTTCTAAATATGTATGAGGATTAACATTCTGACCATATTGGGCTTTGACACGATTTTGGTGAGCTTCGCAAGCCAGTACAATATTTCAATGGTTTTCATCTAGATGGGATAAGTGTACAAAGCGTTCTACATTTGCAGAGGTAGCAAGTAATAATTTGATAGCTAATTTAAGAGATGGAATTTCACATTCAATAGGAAATATAGCTTCCAAAACATAAATGAGTTGAAAAGGTCTAAATCTAGTTGATGTTTTCAAAGCAGTGTGGTAAGCCCATAGTGTTGAAAAGAGCATAGAGTGCCAATTTCCTCTATGGATACCAGCTATCCATTTAATCATATTGCTTAAAACTTTATTGATAGTTTTTACCTAACTAATAGCTTGTGGATAATATTGAGTAGAGCTATCATGGTGAAGGGAAAGTTGCATGGACATTTCGACCATCATAAAGTTACGAAAATGACTATCGTCATTTCTAACAATACCTTGTGGCACACCAATTCGAGCTATCACATGATTGAAAATGAAAATAGTTATAGTTTCACCATCCTCTCTATATGTAGACATCGCCTCTGACCATTTTTTAAAGTAATCGACCACAAGGATGATATATCCATGCCCCCTAACCAAGTGAGAGTTGCAAGTGACGAAGTTGATGCCCCATCTTGTAAAAAGGCCAACAGCTATGATTCGGTGAAAAAGAGCAGGAGGTGATCGCATTTTGTGATGATAAATTTGCAAAATTATGGAATTTTTGGACTATAGTGATGCACTCTTTAAACATTGACAACCAAAAATGGCCAACATGTAATATCTTGTGGGCAGTAGCATACCCAAACATTTGAACCCCACGTGGTCTAGAGTGGCGATCATTTAATGTTTTTTTGGCTTCTTCAAGAGATAAATAGCTTTGGAATAGAGAATTAGCACCACAACCATAAAGAGTATTTCCAATCATGTTGTATTGTTTGGATTAGTATCAAAATCGTCAATGATCAGTTTTGGATAAATTAAGCCTAAAAGCTTGTGTTTGGAGATACATAATGATGTCTCCACACCAGAAATCTAAAACACTAATAAGAAAGAGAGATTTATTAGAAACGAAATCTTCTTATATAGTTTCGATATCAGTATCGAGAAGTCACGCAATAGTTTGGAAAAAACCATGGATTTCTTTGATTTAGATTTTTCAAATTTCATATCAAACTCTTGTAAAATGACTATCCACATTGAGTATTTTCCCCCTAGTAGTTGCTTCACGAGAACATACATAATAGGGTTGGAATTTGAAATCAAAGTCATTTTTTGGAGAACTATATAGTGATGGAATTGTTGAACATATTACACAACTGCTAAGGCTAGCTTCTCCACATGTGCATATTTAATCTTAGTTTTAGTGAGATGCCTACTGAGATAGTAAATCACATGTTCACTACTAGAATCATCCTCTTTGACTAACACCATGCCAATGGTGGCATCAGATGCAACTAGGTACAAAAAGTAGTCTCGATGATAATTAGGTTCATGCAATAAAGGCACATTAGTCAGTCCATGAATTAATGCATCAAAATATTTATCAACAAGCTCGTCCCAGAAAAATAGAATATTCTTTTTCAATAGTCAAGTAAAGCCTGGTGTTAGTTCAACATAATTATGGATGAATCTATGTAAAAAATTTCCCTTTCCTTGCATAACATTCAAGTTGAGTTAGCTAGAAGGAGGAAAATTCAAAATTTCCTCTACCATGAGGGGATCGAAATGAATGCCTTCCTTTGAAACAATGAAACCTAGAAGGTGAATGGATTACACACAATTTTTTTCTATATGGCTTCAGGTGAATATTGTAATGCCTACACCTAATGTAGATCACTTTTAAGTGAATTGGGTGATCCCGCCATTTCATGGAATGAGCTAGGAGGTCATCTAAATAAGGTTGAACAATATGCTTGATATCGTGGAATGCGTAGGAAATTGCTTGTTGAAACATTGCACTAACATTTTTTAGGACAAATGGAATTTTATGATAAGAAAAGGCTCCCCATGGGAATATAATTATGGTTTTATATTTTTTTTTTTTTGCTCGGTAAAGACTAAATCTATTAAGTAAAATAAAAATATAGTACAATCATAAGAAGCAAGAGACCGTCAGACCGGAAATGATGGATCCATCAACCTCGGTCCCGGAAGAAAGAAGCAAACTCACATTTACCACAAATAACTCGAGAGCAAAGACAGACTAACAGGCTTTTACCCCACAGGGGCAGAAGCTACAACACAGAGTTTTTTCCCGTTCTTTTTGTTGACTTTTGTCCAGCCAACCTCGGGAAAAAGAGCTAAAACAACTTGCAAGCTGGAATTCTCGATCTTCGGGCACTCCTTTTCTGAATCAGAGGAGGAAGTCTCATGTGCGCGTTTCTGGGAGATTGCTGAAACATGGGAGGGTCCCTTCGAATCCGAAGGCGGATCCATCGGCTGGGGCACCTGGTCCGGTTCTGGATCGCTTTCCTCATCCTCCGAACTTGGGGAGCTAGAGCTTCCGGCTGGCGCTGGAGGACAGGGAGCCCAACGCTTGGGCTTGGTTTTTGCAAAGAAGCCCTTTTTCATATTTGCTGCCAGTGAAGGGCAAGAGTGCTGCAGGTGCCCTTTTAGGTGACAATGGCGGCATCGGAAGGCAGTGTTTTCGTAGTCTAGAATCTAGGTCCAAACAGAGTCATTGATCTTGAGATTGATTTTCTCTGGCAACCCCTTGCTTAAATCTAGCTCCACACATACTCTAGCATATGTATAGAGCCCTTGCATTTCCCTCTTATAGTCTCCCATTAAGAAGCAGCCCAAGGTGTTGCCTATTTGCCTGTATACAAAAGTACGCCATAGGTGAATTGGGAGGTTGGGAAGTCTGATCCAGACAGGGGCTTTAGTGATTACTGCTGAGGCTGGGTCGAAGTCTGGGAACCAAGGAGTCAAGAAGAGGCCTGCTGAACCCATGAACCATGGGCCTTCTTCTAAGGCCTTTTCGTAGTGCTCGGTGAGATTGAACAGCACTATGAAGTATCCCTTTGCACAGAAATGAACTTTGCAGCGATGAGTCTAGTTGTCTTTGATCCAGTCATAAAGATCCTTTGAGCGAGGCCAGAGCCCGTTGAATCTGCATATAATGGCCCTTTCAGCAAATTGTTGGGTGTGGTCTGCAAGGTCAGAGGAGGAGATCTCAACAGAGGGAATCTCCTCCAACTTGTCAACCAAAAAAGGCTTGGGTTTGGGAGGTTCAGGTGAAGCTGGTATCTCAGAGCTGACTGCAGCTTTGTAGGAGAATGGAGGAGCAGAAGGAGATTGACCTGCAGCTCCACCTCTCAAACGAAAGGAAAAAACTAAAGAGTTGTTGTTTTTGATGCTGTAAAAAGAGAGAGGAAACTGATCATCGAGCTGTTTACCTTGGAAAAGAAGCCTCTGTAGAGCTGAGGGAATCCCAAGTCTGTGCTCCAAATTTGCTTTGAGGTTCTGCACCAGATCTGTAGAGCTTACCCATTGCAGAATGGTCTTGCCCAAAATTTGTGCGATTTGAACCTGAAAAGGGGCAGAGGAATTTTCCGAAGAGTTCTGGAACAGCACGGGGCTAGAATATTTTGAGTTTCCCAACTCTTTACGCCAAGGAGGCAGCGAGAGAGGAGACATCTTCTGCCTAAGGTGTCTATATCTCCAGCTCGAGAACGCAGCAAAGGGAAGGGAGTCTGATCTGAATAGAGGCCCCATCTCAATGTAGAAACCAGAACTGCCCTGGCTACTATTCGTTCCTGTGCTTAACACATGAGGGATCACCCCTTCCTGTTGCTCATCCTCCGCATGGAGCAACAACTCAGATTCGCTCCTGTAGATCCTGAAACGAGCCTCCCATTCCACCGCAGGTTCGCTCAGGGGCCGAGTAGCAGGCGAGAGCAGGAAGGCAGCGGTGTCGGCGGCAGCTTCAAAGTCTAGAATCGGCGCCGGCTCAGGGATTCTGCACAAAACCTTTTTCAACTGAAATGGGGAATGCGCCGACCTCCAGATCTTGAAAGGCATGTTCTCTCCAGCGACAGGGAGCCGTGGATGGATAGAGGCCGAGGGCACAGAGGCGGCGGCGGCTTTAGGGTTCAAAGCTTCTCTCTTCATCATTTTTAGCATGTGAGAGGATCGATAGTTACTTGATGAAGCTGGCCGAAAAAAAAATTATGGTTTTATATTGATTGACATGGAGGATGTGTATTTGATGTGTATCACTGAAGGAAAAGAAATTCATTTTTGGCATAATCGTCGACAATTTGGTCGATATATAGAGTTGGATAATTTTCCTTTGGATAAAATTTATTGATATCTTGGTAACAAACACACGCTCTTGTAGTTCCTTGATTATTATTAATGGGCACAATATTTGATACCCAATCGGTTAAAGGAAGAAGGTAAATGAATCCCAATTTTGGAAATTTCTCAAAAGTTTTGATAGCACCAACCTTTCACGGATATATAGGACGTAATCATTCTCTAACTAGATTAGTATCCAAATAAGATTTTATTTCATGTACAACAATGTTAGGGTTGATTCCTAGCATCTCTTCATAGGACCAGGAAAAAATGACATGAAATTCCTGAAATAGGGCTTTGTAAGTCGAAATCTCTTCTAACAAACAAGAGGCTCCTATATGAATATTTTCAATTATTCCGGGTTTCATTGAGATATCAATATGTATTTTTGTCGGTATTTTCCCTAAATTATGTTTAGAACTAGAAGAAAGGGTAGACATTGGATTTTGAGGATCATTAAGGGTCTCAGATGAAAATAATCATGAAAAATTATTCTTAATTTTACCAAAATATGGTAAGAAAGTTGAACAATGATGATTCTCATTCCATGGAATTTCATCCAAGGTCATAAATTCCATAATCTCTTCATCAGTTAAAAATTCTTTGTTAAAACGTTCAGGTATAGAGATTGGTTCCAAGCGTGACAAATGAGAATATTAATCAATGGTCATATTCATTTGATCATCATCAGATGTTGATGGGTTGGAAAAATATTGAATGGCCTCATAGGCTAACTTGAAAGAATTATGAGGCATTTCTTCGCCATATAAGATCATTTGTCAATCTGACGATACTTTTCGGGGATTTTCCATTTCGAAATTACTTGATGTAATCGTGCTGATTTTTGGTTCATTGTGAAGAAGAACAGGTCGAGGGAACATGAAAGTTCCTACCAAAGTTGAGTCTTTGAGCAGGCCAACAACAACTTATTCATATGTAGGGGTGGATTTTCCAACAAATGGGATACTGTCTATAGAATTAGTGTTAGAGGAATAATAGGACAATTGATATACTTTCAAAATTCTTACTTTGTGAAGAAACATAATCATCATGTAATATGACAAGACTACTGCCACCAAGGAATAAGTCCAACTCCAACCAAGTAAACGTTTGTAAGTAAGTTTAGCATCAACAACCTCAAGATCTATTGCAACTATTTTTCCCTCTAACTCGATTGGAAAATCCTTTAAAAATTCATACAGATGAAAACTTCTTCCATCAAAGGCTTTGAAAGTTGTGGGATATTGATTGATTGTTGGAGAACCTAATGCTTTCCAATTACGAATGGAAATAATACATGTCGAGGCTCCTTCATCAATTACTATTTGAAAAACTCATCAAGTTTTGATGTGAACTGGTATCTGAAAATCCAGTTGGTGTTGGAGACGCGGGGTATGATTCTTGGGATTGAAAATAATCAAATATGAGTCTTGAGGATCTAAAACCCATATGGCTAATAATAATAATTTCCTTTGTGATGGACAAGTTTGCAACACTTCAAGGGTAGACATGGTGCAAGGTGACATAGCTATACCTTCGACGATGCTATAATTTTGGGCACAACTCGCATGAGGATTAAAGGCTAACTTATGAACCATAACCTTTAGAGGCAGATGAATTATCACATCAAGATTTAGGTTTCCAATATGTAATGGTTCAGAAGAAGGAGGAGTAGATGTGGAATTTTGACTAGATGAACTGGAGTCGTGTCTGTTTTCAACAAGATTCTTTGACGTGTAATCTTTGGATCTCGTTTCTACCATAACTCTGGATGACATCATCATGATATATGGTGATGGGGATGAGGAGGATTGGTTGTGAGAGACAATTTTACTATCCTGAGGGAAAGGATCCTTCAAAATAATGAGTGTGGGAAAATTTTTGATGAATTTGGAAACTTCTGCCTGATGAGGGCATTCCATAGTGTAATTATCTTCCTCACAAATCAAGGAAGGATATCAAGGTTTTATTTCTTCATCATATGGTTCATTCTTGGCTGGTTTCTCCTTAGAATGGATATCTTGTTTAGATTTACATTTTCCTCTATTATTATTACCCAATGAATTACCATTACCAATAGATGAATCTACAACGTTGATTTCGAAAGTAATTCCAAGAGAAGGATCTTTTTCAGGTGAATCAGATAGAGCCGAAACTTGAAATTTCTTAGAATTTTTCTTTTTGTTCTTAGTTTTCTGGCTCACAGAACTAATCATGCCATATGTGGCATGTTATGCTGAAAGAGGTGAATTATTTGGAGTAGATGGGGGTAATTCTGGGATCTTTTCATACAAAGTACCAAATTGAGTATAAACAAGATCAAGATATCAAGTGCAGGAAATTACCTACTCATTAGTTACAACAACCCCCTTAGTCACATATTCAGTTATTACTAGTAAAAGTGACTTTAGAAACCATTCGACTAGAATCTAATCTATAATTAAAACTTTAACTAGGTGACGTCTTCATCTCCATTTGTGAATGTGATCTGGGATATGGGTAGACGTTGACTACTTTAAATAAGTCAAAAGTTTAGCTCCGTTTTCATACCGAACGGGTAATTGAAAATGGGTCGAAAAGTATGTATCAAGGGAACTAAACATGTTTAAAGAAGCACACAATAATGATACACACCATATTGCTTCCGAAACGATTAGGGTTCATTTATAAATATGTAATATAATAGAATCATCACGCGCATGAAAGATGGTAGCTCATGACATGGTTGGACGGATCTTCCCCTAACTTACCTTCAAACATAAGAATATCACTAGGCAACTGAATAGTAATAGCCAACCAATATGGTAAATAAAGAAGTCGATCATTATTTAACTAAGAGAAGTTGGGAAAATCCAAAGTTGCAATGAATGACAACTCGCGATTAGGGTCCTGTGATGGATATTGAAAACCCTGAGGGGCGAGTCCCATACCAAGAGGAGGACATCCAGGATATCTTGGGATAGCATGATCACTTGGAATATTCATACCTCCTGCGTATCTAGGATGAGCCATACCATATTGTGGTTGAATAGGTTGTTGAAACGTATGACCTAGGTACAGTTGATTCTAGAAGGGGATATTTAGACCCACTTGACCTTAAACAAACTATCTTTGAAAAGGTTGAATTTGCAAGGGTTGACCTTGGAGAAATTGATTTGGAAAAGGTGTAGCTTGAAGAAGCTGACTCTAGGGTAAACCTTGGAAAGGTAACCCTTGAAAAGGTACTTGCATATATGGAACACTGGGCTGAACAACTAAACAATAGGTATTTGAGTTGATGACGAAATTGTAGGAATGGATTGAACACCAAATGCCTGAAGTAATGACTGAACAAGAGGTTGCTTAGTAACCTATGATGTAAGTGGGACAATTATTTGTGATACTCCTAGAATGGGAGTTTTAGGCACACTTGAACTTGGGATTTGAACAATCATTTCCATAGTAGATTTCCCTATAGTTTGATGGGTACTTTGGGTGGACTGCTGAAGCGATTATTGGGAAGGTGTTGATGAGTTAGTCTGGATGGTTGGTTGCACTTCAGAAGACATGCATTGAAAAGGAAGTTGTGCATAGTTTATCCAAGAGGTTGGCGAGGTTGATACAAAACCACGTGAGAAGAAATAGGAACTGACTATTTAGAAGGGTACGGATTGTGTTCAATCCAAGGTAAGGCATTCCAGATGAGGGTTGAGGCATAAAAGGCTGACCAAAACTGGTTTGAGGAATTTGAGCATAGTTAAAGTAGTTTTTGGTGGGGGTTTTCCCCACAACTACAAGGTAAGGTCCACCAAAAGGTTGTCCTCCAAGCAGAGGATACGATGGTTGCTCCCAAGTGGATAATACCCAGCTGTTGGGTTAGCTCATGGATTAGAAACATTACAAAAACTCATATTAATGACTTGTTCAGATGCCAAAACTTCATCGGTAGTGTTAATTACAGCAGTTGACATGTTTGAAGATGAGTTTGAGGAAGGAGCTCCTGAATAAGCTCTGTAATATCCATATGGTAAAAAACCAGCATACGATCTCGATTTCGGAGAAGTGGAGTACATGGACGTATCTAACACAAAACTTCTAGGAATCATTGTGGACCAGTCAAAACCGGGTACGATAGAATAAGGAGTCATGTAACGGAAAATTCCTTTCCCTAAAAGGTTCAAGGGTGTGAAATACCAAGAGTTAGGTTGAAGAGATTGAAACAAATTTTTTGAGATATCTAAGGTTAACTAATAGAAACTATGGGCCCTTCCTCTTCATCTGACACAAGTTCTTCAATGGAAATAATAACAAGAGGAAGACTATCAGTAATGGAAAGTTTGACATGTGGTGAAAGGGTAGGATCCAGCGTATGTGTTGTAGAAGATGGATGGATTTCAGGATCAGAAATATCAGACTCGGGTTCGTCAATATCTAGTTTGGAAATGGGGTTTCTATTGAGATATTCTTTAGTATCTAATTTAGTTTGAGCGAGTTGAGTAATTTGTAAATGAGTTGTTGCTAAGTGTGATTTTAAATTTTGAGTTTGATCAAATTCATGTTTCGTTACTTCAAATCCCAGAATAGTAGATGTTATAGGTTGATTAACTTCAACTCCTCTTACATCAGAATCTATACTAGTTTAATTTTCAGTTTCTACTATAGTGCCTGTTTCAGATGATTTACATTTTTTTTCTTTAATCTTTTATGACTGACTCGTTGTATACTTAGGGGGATCCCCGAGTATCCTATGTGATTGTCTTTGTAGTTTGGCCACAATGAAAAATTTTAAATTTATTAATCACACAATATCTAAATTACACCTAAAATCTCTAGAAAGTAAAAGGACAACACAAAATATAACACATGCTAACAAATCTAGGAGTTTAAACCACAAAAACTTATTCTTCACAGAGATCAATATATACTAGTTAGTGATGAAATCCAACATTGAAGAGATCAAGGTGAATTTTTTTATAGAAAATTAGTATTTGGACTAGTTAACCTCATAACATACTTAATGAAAAGGTGTGGTGCAAGTAACTCTGCTATAAACCACCCTGACCAAAGATTACCCTCCAGAGAGTCCAAGTGAGTCTAGCCAACATCTGTTCCAGGTACAAGATGAAATTCCCTCTATCATCACCTTAGGTAGAGCCCTAGGCCTATAGTCACTATGTTAACCAAATACAATAATTTTATGTGGGGGGGGTGGTAGTCATAGATTGGACTTACACCCAAGGGCAGAGTAACAAGCTCAATCCCCTTGAAGGCTCCTCTAGATGATCAATTGAAGGTTTACTTTCAAGTGACCCCAAGTACCTTTTTGTACTGTTGTAATATGTGTAAATCAATGTATCTAGGCCAATGAAGTTGGTTGGATCACTTCACCAGATTCGACATGAAATCGTGCTTAACTTAGGAAGAGCTTCCCAGAGAAAAATGGAAATAAATGGATTTTCTCTCCCTAACTCAAGATTCTATTGTATGTCTATAGCTTTGGAAATTTTATTTCCTTCCTTATTCCAAAGTTCTACACTTAAGCTACTGTAGGTGAAAAGAGCCCTAAAAAATATTAATTCTAAGTGAATTTTAATTAACGTTGTATTATTAAGTTGTTCTTTTACTCAATGGGTGATGGAGGTGAAACTTATGATGTCATGACACAAATCAAAATATTAATGCACTTCTAAAATGAAAAATAAACTTTCAATTTCAATGAAATTCTATTTAGAGAAAAGAATGAGTTTTCTTTAATTGTTTAGAAATAAAATGCAACAACTCACAAGTTTTCCACTTTTCTCAAAACAAACAATTTCACTATTTTGTAATGAAAAATTCAATCAACAAACTAATTTCTAGATTTCCATAATTATCAAAATAAACTAAAGCACTATTTTCTCCTAATCAATTGAAACTTTCAAAAACATATAAATCAATCAAGAAGATTCAAAAAATAAATATTCTTCTAGGAATGCTTTGACTTGATGACAATAACGGTGTAATCATGAAAATTTTCCCAATATGAAAGCAATAACTTGTTTGATCAAGAAAAAATAAGCATGATTCTCTCACAAAAGAACAAGGTCTTTAGAAACCCTAATTTGTAATTCAAAGTGATTTTGAATACAAATAAACAATTTTGAAATCTTAACCAGTGTATTTATTAGAAAAAAATAAGAACATCACTCACAAAGGACATTCAAACTTGTTTTGATCAATCGGTAAATCAATTGGTCAAAACCCTAAGATATTCTTCCAAAAAGACCTAATCTTTAAAAACTCATCAACAAAGAAATAAACTAAGTTAAGAAAAGACAACACAAAGTCCAAACAAATAGAATTACACTTTCAGAAAGACAAATTCAAGTCTCAGTTGGAGCTATAATGATATTTTCAATCAAATTCAAGGTCTGTGAGGGTTTCCCACATGAAACAGAGTGCATGCGCTTAGTTTCTATCAAAAAAGGTCATAGAGATGCAGTATGTGTACAAATAGAAACAACACAAGGAGGAAAAGTTTAAGAAAAAATAAAAGATGCAAAAATTAACTAATCAAATCTAAAAAGAAATTACTTTATGAAGACTCAAGTCTAGATAAATGAGAAAAATTAGAAAGTGAGGCTAAGGAAAGAGATGAGAACAGAGACATTCCCTAGTATGGTCGCCAATTTATTATACCGAAAAATCCCTCTAGTAGACAAGAGATATCTCCCTAGATACTAAATGGAAACTAGAAACAATCATGACAAATGAACTCACTCTTTCCCTAAGTTGAACTTATAAAAATTACAAGTAGTCTAACTAAAGTATAGGCCTCTTACCAGTTTCATGAAATTCCTAATGAAGACCATTGGTTGTGACTTGATACAACTCTTCAACACTTGGTAGGACCTCAAAACATAAACCATAAAAAGGATCAAAAGGACATGTGATTTAGTAATTCGAACAACTTAGCTAAATGATCAAGGAAATTAGGGATTGAACTTTCCTTAATGAACATAATAAACAATTGAAAACTATTCATCATTCACAAAAGAGAAAGTGCTCATTTTTATTAATTAGAAGGTAAGAGGAGATTTACAACCTTCACCTTGATGAAATGAGGCCCCTCCCAAATGCCTTCAATATTCTCCTTAGATAACAAGCTATCTAATCTCAAACTAAAAACATAAGTTTGTATTCTTTGAATGCTGACCTCCTTCATCCCTCAACCCTTTAGTCCTTTTATAGATCAAAGAGGGGGGAAGTTTCAAATCCATAAGAAGAGGAGGAACCTCCTTTAATTAAGGATTAGGTTAACATCAAAAAAGGGATTAATATGCATCTGATGAGGGTTATAGTTCGAATAGTTATCACCTGGAATCTTTCAGTTATGAAATACTCAACCAACTATTTTTCTAGAATGTACTTTTTATTTTTACTTTCTAGAATTAAGCTGTGCGGGTTTATAATTATAGAGAGAGCATAACTTTGCGCTGTTCTCGGAGTCAATTTTAGCACATGCGCAGTAATCGCTAGAGAAATTGGCACAGGTGGAACTTAACAAGGTGTGAGAACTATTTGACCCAAATTTCTCATGGAATTTAACATATTTTGAGTTGTTTGACTTGTAAGGGAGATGGTTTCAACATGTTCACGGATGGTAATAATATCCATAAACTGATCAAGTGTCATGGCAACAAATTGACATGTAGCAATAAGTAAAAATAGTTGGAATTCATCCTAAAGCATATGGAGCACCTCGAAACTCATTTGCTAACGTTGGCGAACATTAGAGAGCACCAAAAGAATTGAATGGACACCTTGGCCAAGAAGTTTAATGTTATTTTGAATCATCTGATCTAGACATAACTCCATTCAATGGTGAGGACTAATTGGAGCAGGTGTGGTGAGTCTATGTCTGAGGCACCAGGTGGAGGCATATCACCTGGAGAGCGATCCTTAGCGTGTTGAACTCGTGGGATCACCTTTTAGAGATTGTCCTTGAGCCCTAAATTTTATCACATGTTTTTTGTTGATCTATGGCTTCTATTGTGCTACTATTATGGTAGTTTTGTTATATATAGTCTAGTTATCCAAGATGGTAGTGTTAAGGTCAAGCCAATTTGAAGGGTTAAACCTCCTCAGTATAGGGTCTATAGAACTCGTGAGGAAGGGAAACTTCATATATATTTTTTTGAATTTTGGTTCATATAGAAGAATATCAGTAATATGATGAATAGACATTTGATGAAAACATGGTTTTATTATAGCTTGTGTGGTTTCTAGTCTAGTAGACCAACGTGCAGAGGTTGCATCTATGTTTATAAATAGGAATGAAAATACCACTACTTACTTACAAAAAAAGATACAAATTATAGATTTGAAAATAATATATTTAAATATAATTAATAAATATATATAGACTTAATACTTACTAAATAACTTCTTTTTTCTAAACTATATAAATATATAGTCAATTTTTTCCATATCACATTAAAGAAAATTAAGTTAAAAATATTATAAAACATGTCATAGAAAAAAGAAAACCCCATATATATGTAATTATATGCATTATTAGGATTTAATAAAATTAAAAGTAAGGAATTTCTTATATATAAAATGTGAAATTTATATGAATATGAATAGAATTATTAAGAAAAAGTATAAATCCATCTTACATTTGTATATACGAAGGGCACGGAGGAATCAAATATCTCCAAGTGAGAAACTTTCTGTAATTTTTGTAGACAAAAAAGGGTTTCCACATTCAGAGATTTATCTCTCTTTGATGGTTTCTTAATAGATCCATAGTTAAAATGGATCAATGTTGGTTAATATAAAATCAAAATACTTCATTACATGATATTTGTCAAGATAGTTACATGTAGAGATTAAGAAAAAAATATTAATATATGAAACAAAAAAGGAATATTAGACATGCTTCCATTAAAATACAATATTTTTCAAGCTTGACTATCTTGAGACTACCTATATATATGTAGTTGGTACCAATAAGTATTTATGCCATGCCATTGTTGAACTATGAAATTCTACTTTTCACCCTACAAAGTAATTTAAAAAAAATTCAATCAGACCATTAATGAAGGATCTGCTCTCCAGGATACTCTTTAGCAATGCACATGAGATTTACAAGAGATATTGCGTGAAGTACAGGATTGGCTAGGACTACTTTCCAAACATAACTAGACTTTATACACATTGTGAGTAGAATAAGAATGTGATGGAGCAAGCTTTAGTTGAATTTAATTTAACATAGATTCTTTAACAAGTTGGAGAGATCAATAAGAAGATTCATGGCTTAGAGGAGGAACCAAACAAGGCCATAACTATTCTACAAGATCTTTAGCTTGTACTAAAATCCAAACACAAAACTTTGTAAGACCAATTTTGATGTCAATACTCAATGGAAAAATTTGCTTGCTTCGTGCTCTAAGAAACCAGTTACAAAGGATATGTCCAATTTTTTTTGACAATTCTACCACTTTGCTCACTAGATGGAAATATGTTATATACAATTATAATAGTTTTAAAACCTGAGTGTTGTAGATAGTTCCTAAGTTAGGAACTTCGTTGAAAAGAGAAGCACCAAATATAGGGACGAAGTGTATGCATCAGCTACATGACCACAAGACTTTTTTCAAGGCGAGGCACCAATATAGGGACATAGTGTATTTCCGTTAGTTATACAACAATAGGGAGGAAAAATTTTGCAGGCAAAGGATTGACTCAAGGGTGAGTCAATAGACTGTCATCCGGTCTATTGTATGCTTCATTTTTATAAGCAATTTTTATCAACTTTGCCAAAAAAGAGCCACAAAGATAAGTAATGAAAACAGAAAAAAAATGGATAAACAAGTTGAAAAATGGAAACAGAAAAAAGAGAAAATAAAGTAGAAAGAATTTGCATTTTAACTTTCCAAATCCATGCAAGAAGGATTGAGATTTTAGTTATGAAGGAATGAAGCAAAAAGTGGAACAAGTAGTTAGATACCGTCAAGTTGGCTAAGTTGGACCAAATTAAGAAAGTGAAAATAAGAATTGAGAGGGCATATCTATCTATATATATATACACATTGAGAAATATTGATTTTGAGACAAAGATATATTAACAAACAAGGGCCATTACATTGTCAGAATGAAGACTCAATTCTTTGTGTGTCTCATTGTATTTTGATGAACTAATCTAGAAAAGAGAATTCGTCCATAGCCTTTAAAATATCTAGCAATTTATTTGTGGATTTGTTATGTAATGGTTGTCATTTTTGGGTTATAACGAAAAGGAATTTTTTTGCGGGGTTCCATATGCATGTGTTTATGTAAGTCTTGTTGATTTTTCTAGCTTATTTAAATAAAAAACTAAAAAATATATGTTTATTGTTGTCATGTTTATCTTTATTATTACACACACTTTCTGTGAGAGAGTATGAGTTCAATGTATGTTTTAAATTTTAGAATTAATCATGTTTCCAACTACGCCCCAACACATCATTTAATAGTCTTGACACACCTCAAGTGAGGCCTTCCTTCATTGCGAAGGATTAAAAATGTTGGCGTTATGATAGATTATGAAAGACTCCTTTGTTGGCACACTCTTGTTGAATCCTAGGTCAACACTGTAAAAAAATTCCACCAACAAACCACAGAAAAAAGATTGTATAGTAAATCAGCGAGGAGCACTTTTATCATTTTCATATTTTGAGTTTTCCATGATTCCATTGATTTTTAAGATGGATATAGGAGAGAAACAACATGTACAAGTAGTTCAAGTGACCAAACAACATCATTTGGCGCCTTTTAAATAAAATTGGTAGATTTTTTGTTCCTATAGCATTGTAATACCTTTGCAGGTACTGGAATAGTAAAAGTGAAAATATTAAGTAGTGAAATAAGCATAGCTCAAACAATCCTTTAAATAACATCCAAAGATACCTTAGATCTGTAAAAGACCCAGTGGACCCCAAGAATATGAAGGGTGCTTACGTTAGACTATGTTGTTATGTGACTCCCTTAATTGGTGACACTCGTCATTCGGTTAATCAAAGGATTCGTGAGCATGCCACTAACATCAAGTATGGCACAACCTGCTCCTTTTCTTTAACAAAGAATGTAGATAAATATGAGAATCCCATATGCATTAAGGAGGCACAATTCATTGCTAGGCTTAGTGATTTCCATCACATAAATTCAAGGAGGCCATAGAAATCGAAAAAAGACCCAATAATTTGAATAGACATGGTTGGATTATTAGTAGAATTTGGGTCCCTGTCATCTATTCCTAGTTTCTTAGGCTCCTTTGTGGGATTTAATTTTGTTTTTGATTGATCTATGTAGGTATTTGTGACCTTTTTATAGTATTTGTTTTCAGTCTATTCTCCATTAGAGTTTATATTCTTGATCCTCCATGTTTTCTTAAGTATTTTATCATCCTATTTATTCTTAGCTCCTTTTAGTATTTTTGTTATTTGTTTAATGGGCCTCAACCCCATATTTTATTTTTGACCCTGTTTTATTTATTTATTACTTTGATTTGAATATATATATATATATATATATATATTATATATATAATATATATTATAATATAGATATTAGATATAGATATAGATATAATATATATATATTTATTTATTTTTATTTTTTTTTATTTATTTTTCCATTAGTTTTTAATATATTAATTAAAAATTATCATAATCTAAATATTATTGTTCAAATATAGTTGTTACTTGAAATTATGGTCTCTAGATTGCTCTCTATTTAAGAATTTTCCATGGTCTTCCTCTTCATCTAGTCCTGATGATGAACCACACTTGTTGGTTCGAAATGTGTCGGCTAAAAAATTCTCTTATGTGATTTCTATCGACAGGCTTTTATTAATTCAATCCTTCTTCTCTCAACCAAATCACTCGTAACCTCAAATCTACGAAACAAAAAATTCTCAATCATATTAATGCTTGTGCAATATGAATTAATGTTTTCAAAGGTAACAATTTTTAGGTAAAGTGCCTTTAAAATTTCTATTGGTCTATCCAGAATGACAGGTATTACTATTAAAATAGTGTTTCTTTGGATACCTTTAATCCTATATTTATCAGTCATTTTTAATCATAATACTATAATATGTAACCATATATTATGATCCTAAAGGATTTCTATTATTTCCCCTACACTTCCCATTTATAAATCATGATCTATGCATTACATTCATATCCCACCCTCAACGTCACATAACATAATCATAAATTAATGATCTCATTGTTGGATGAATGTCACGTATTATTTAATATGGCCATATGTCCTTATGATGATGTTGTGCAATTGAAATAATGATTTCCCTTTTTTTACGCCAAGTTTTTTTAATACTATTTATTTCTATCTATTATATTGTACTATATTTTCTTTACCACTGCATACCGTCATTAGACTAGTTGTCCTAAGGCCTTCACCAAACCTTGATAAAATTATTTCAGAGAATATAGAATGAGTTAGAGGACCCTATTTTAGTTAGAGAAATCATACCTCTCTAGCTTTGACCTCATTCTGACCTTTAGCCAATTCCCATGTCCTCTCTCGACTGGTGTATTTTTGGGCTGGTATTTTCATTGAAGGAAGGGTAGGTTCTTTTTGTAAAAAATATCATTAAAGATGGTAACTGACAACCATGACATAATCTCTAATTTGTCCTCTAAATTATTCCCAAATACCATTAGAGATTTAAATTAAATACAGGAATAATTGGCCTAGCTTCTTTGCTAAATTTTAAGGATTTGATGATAAATTCGCATCATAGTTCAAACAGGGTTTTGGTCAATGGATGGTGAAAGTGGGTAACTAAAACCTCCAAATCATGGAAGAAGTTGTAGCCAAACCCAACAACCTTCCCATGACTGGGGAAAGGCTGTGGATGAAACTACCGCTTGAACCAAAAATCTATAATTGGTTCCTCAAGCACAAATACCACAATGTGGATGAATGATGTCCCACATACCTAGTTAAAGGACGAATGACATGAAATTTTGGTTGTATCACAAATATTAATCTGCTGTGAGGGTAGGCACACTTTCACTTTCCAATATATCTAATAATTTTTTTGTACTTCAAGTTTGGTAATTTGATAAATTTCCCTTATTATCTTCGGTAGATTTTGGTAAATATGTCAATCATGGTAAAATATAACAACAGAAACATAAGGGTGGATGGAATCGCCAAGGCTTTATCAAATTACTTACAAAAGCCTAATTTCATAAGATATGGAGCACTTGGGATACCTTCTTGGACCTAAACGTGCTTCTTAACTTTGTACCTAGGGAGGAAACAAAGGAACAAAGTAAGGTCATAGTTGATTATAATTGACAAAAGAATCATGATGAAAACTTTGGTTCCTCGAAAGCTAAAAGTATTAATCTCCATGTAAGGAAACCAAGGAGAAAAAAGTCATGAAACAATCTCCAAATAATCACCCTCTCATCATCCCCTTCCTGGTAAAAGGATTGTTGGGTTTTGTTATATTCTTTCCACAACTAACCCATGTAGTGAACCGGGGGGTTACATGTGGGGCGGAGCCCCCCCTTCGTTTCGACGATTGCGCAGCGGGGGGGTCACAGGGGGGGCGGCAACCTGCCCTATTCGGGGTGTTTGAGGACGCGATGGTTTTCAGTCCATGGTATTGGATGCTTCGGCATGTATAAACATGTATTGTAACATTGAAAGGAATATAATGAAAAATCAAGTTGGTAGTCACAGTTTTGGGATCCAAGGGAAAATCTTTGTGCATATGTGTTTTATGTGTTATGCTCTCGCATTGTTTATTTTCTTTGTTTTAGAATTCATATGCAGGTAATTTTTGTACAGGGTTAAAACCTACTTTTGGTATCAGAGCTGTTTTGGCTTCAAGGGGCGCCTTTGTTGCTGAGGGGTTTCGCTCGGGCCTGTGGTAGACCCTATTCAGTGGCAGATCTGCGAGATCGATTCTGATGGTGAAAGAAGATGGCGAGCGGCAGAAAGATAGAGATTGAGAAGTTAAATGGTCAGTGTTTTGGTGGAAACTCAAGATGGAGGATCTGTTGGTGGATAAAGATCAGTGGATCGCAGTAGTTCTGGGTACTAAACCAACGGGAGTGACCGATGAACAATGGAAGAAGTTGGACCGAAAGGAAAAGAGAATAATACGATTGTTTGTCTCAGACTCAATATTTCTGAATGTATCAGCAGAAGCTATGACAAAGGCTCTGTGGGACAAGTTAGGGACTTTGTACCAATCTAAGTCTCTGGTGAATAAACTATTCCCGCCCGGAAAAGCTGTATAACCCGAGGATGGAAGATGGAGACTCGGTGAAAGAGAAACTGAATGTGTTTAATACTATGGTAAGTCATTTATCATCTATTGATATTAAAATTTCAAATGAAGATAAGTGCATCAGTTTGTTGTGTTCTCTACCAGATTCGTGGGATAGTCTGGTTATTGCAATAGGTAGCAATGCAACTGCTTTCCAATTCGATGAAATAGTCTCATCCTTGCTGATAGAGGAGATGAGACAGAAAAATATAGACAACTAGAATGGTGATGCCTTGTCTATACGAGGATGGTCCCAGAACAGAAACAAAAATAAGTCATCGAGTGGGAGATCTAAATCTCCAAGAAAACCTATAAAGGTGGTGTGCTGGAAATGCGGAAAGGAAGGGTACTTCAAAAGGGATTGTGAATCTAAAGCTCCTGATAAAGGAAAGGGATCTGATGATGCTCCTTCTACAGAGGTGGAAACCACCTCAGATGAAGGTGGGGATGTGTGCTTAGCTTCTTCAAGTACACATGTAGATCATGAGGCATGGTTAATTGACTCAGGTGCATCCTTTCATTTCACTCCCCCTAGAGAGTGGTTTTACGAGTATGAGAAATACGATGGTGGTGATGTCTTCTTAGGAGATGATAAGAAGGCTAGAATCATTGGTCATGGAAAAGTAATGTTGAAGTTGCAAGTTGGAAGGGTTAGAACCCTTCCGGGTGTTCTGCATATTGCTGCATTAGCCAGAAATTTGATTTCTGTAAGAAAGTTGGATGATGCAGGTGTAAAGATAGTGTTCGAGAAGGATACCTGTAAGATGGTTCGAGGAGAAATGTTATTGATGCGGGGAGTTCAGATTAGAACTCTGTACAAGCTGCAAGGTAGGATTGTTGTTGACGAGTGCAATAGTTCTATGGTTCCTGAAAATGGAGCTGAAAATCTAGTGGTGTCTGGAGAGAAGACCATGTTGTGGCATCAAAGGCTTGGAAATATTGGAGAGAAGTGCCTTCGAATACTTCATGGTAAAGGTATGGTTGAAGGTATGAGTAATAGCTCTACGGATTTTGATTTCTATGAAAACTGTGTATATGGGAAGCAGAATTGGGTGAGTTTCCCTTCTAGTGGTAAGAGGATGAAACATATATTAGAGCTTGTGCACAGTGATATGTTTGGACCTGTGAAGGTTCCATAACTAGGTAAGTTTGTGTACTATGTATCATTTATAGATGACTTCTCAAGGAATACATGGATATATTTCCTTAAGAAGAAATCTGAAGTCTTTGATAGGTTTAAAGAATTTAAGGCTCTAGTGGAAAATCAGACAGAGAAGAAGATAAAGGTGCTGAGGACAGATAATGGTGGAGAATTTTGCAGCAAGGAATTTGAAGAATTCAGTAAGAAGTGTGGTATAGCATGGCAAAAGACTACTCCATATACACCTCAACAAAATGGAGTCACAGAAAGAATGAACAAGACGTTGATGGAAAGGGCAAGAAGCATGCTCAGTGGTGCCGAGTTAGCACAGGAATTTTGGGCAGAGGTGGTGGATACTGCATGTTACCTGGTCAACAAGTCACCTTCATCAACGTTGGAGAACAAGACTCCACAAGAAGTATGGACTAGTAAGAAAGTTTCTCTTTCACATCTAAGGGTATTTGGATGTGATGCATATGTACATGTTCCGAAGGATAAATGAACCAAGTTGGTTAGTAAATCTGAAAAGTGCATCTTTATTGGGTATAAGGATGGTTTAAAAGGTTATAAGCTTTGGAACCCAGTCACACGGAAGGTTGTGTATAGTTGAGATGTGGTGTTCAGAGAGGGGAAAGATGTTATTAAACATGAAGTCCAACTAAAGGAACCTATGAAGATAGAGTTCGAACTAAAGGAGGAAGAATCAGGCTCTGTAGTAGAAGAGGAATCAAAATATGAAGAGCCACAAACTCTGGCTGTGAGAATATCAGTTCGAGAAAGAAGGCAGCCAGAAAGGTATAGTCCATCTGCTTTCTGTTCAAATTCTTCTTTGTTTGTTACTGATGATGATCCCAAAACCATGAAGGAAGCAGTGGATCCAGAGGATGGAAAACTCTGGAAAGAGGCCATGATTGATGAAATGGCATCTTTCCACAAAAATAAGGCTTGGGGTTTGGTGGAGTTTCCGGTTGGAAGGTAACCCATTGGCAGCAAATGGGTGTTCAAGAAGAAGACAAATGCAGAAGGGAAGGCGGAGAAATACAAAGCTCGGTTGGTAGCTGAATACATGGCAACCACTCATGAAAGCAAGGAAGCAGCTTGGTTGCAGAGGTTGTGTTCAAGTATGGAGTTAGTACAGGGAGCTATAAGGATAGACTGTGACAGCCAAAGTGCAATTTTCTTGGCAAGAACCCTGCTTATTCAAAGACAAAGCATTGATGTTCAGTATCACTTTGTGAGGGATATGATAGAAGACGAAAAGGTGTTGCTGGTAAAGGTGGACACTTTGAAGAATATTGCAGATGCATTGAAAAAATTTGTGAGCTCTGAGAAGTTCTGTTGGTGTAGAGAAACATAGGGCATTTCAGGGCTAGAAAAATGACTAAGCTCTCCTGTGGCCCCTTGTGGAAATAAAACAACAAGTGGGAGATTGTTGGGTTGTGTTATATTCTTTCCATGACTAACCTACATAGTGAACTGGGGGGTTAGAGGGGCGGCAGAGCCCCATCTTCATTGCATCGATTGCGTAGCAGGGGGGTCACACAGGGGGCGGTAGCCCCCCCTGTTCGAGGGGTTTGAGTGGGGTGAGTAAACCCCTCTACGGTGTTCGGGGTAGCACCCTGGAAATTTTTTTTGGACCCTATATTAGGTTGGGCGAACCTATCGATGGTTTTCGGTCCATGGTTTTGGATGCGATGGTTTTTAGTCCATGGTATTAGATGCTTTGGCATGTATAAATATGTGTTGTAACATTGAAAGGAATATAATGAAAAATCAAGCTGGTAGTCCCGGTTTTGGGATCCAGGGGAAAATCTTTGTGCATATGTGTTTTATGTGTTATGCTCTCGCATTGTTTATTTTCTTTGTTTTAGAATTCGTATGCAGGTAAATTTTGTACAGGGTTAAAACCTACAAGGATCACTAGAAATATGACTAAGTAACATGGCACGAAGAATAATTCGTAGAAGGAATGTTTATAGGAGAAAGAAATCCTTTAGGTAGAAACTAGATAATATCCAATCGCTTTGGACACAGATTAAGAGGACAATAGTCCTTTCAATGAACTCTTCAAATTTGTTAGTAAATAAAAAATCTAGGGCGAAGACTCTCTGAACAAATTGTTACTCAAACTAGCCAGATATAACAACATTGGTGGCTCGAGGATGCTGTTTGGAGGACCAAGACAATTTTAATTTTCCTTGGCGGGTGAACAAGAAGATAATATTAAAGCTCTTAGAGTTCCAATTACAAGATTTTGTAACCCTTCTTATAATGAACTTCAAGATTCATCAACAAAACTTAACATTAGAAATTTGATAGAGACGAAGCTAAATAAGAAAGGCGAGAAGCTTAGCAGATTAAAATAGGAAGTATTTCAATTAAAATTCCTGAATATATGTACATAAAGTAATAATAAGAAATCAAGGAAGACAATTAAGAGATTATAGGAGGATATTAAGGAGCTACAAGAAGATAATAGTAAAATCAATAAGCATATCAGGAAAATGTTTACATCTGGACAATTGAAAAATAAAGGAAGTAGCACTATGGATTTAGGGCTCAACATCTTGGTCAAGGAAGATTGACTCTCTCGAAAATTAGGACCTTCTTCTATAGTTTAACCAATTTTAAAAAAAGCCTCGGCTGGGGGACAATTGAACCCTTTTTTTTTCATATTTTCTTGGTTGATAAACTAATATTTTTCTACCTATACCTTAACATAGTACCTCAATCCAACCCTAACCCTATTCATACTCATAACATTAGACCATACCCTTTTTCCAAATACTCAAGGTAAAATGAGTTCTTGATTTCATTAGTTCCTAAGTTCTTAATAATGGTAATAGGAGGTTTAGAGGATATATTTTATAATGAAAAAATATTAGCCTTGTGTTATTATAGCATCTAAAATCCCACAGTTATATCAACACTTTTAAACTTGGTCATATGATAAAAATGGATTGGTTGCTAGCTGAGCATTAAAGTAATTGGTTTTTTACCATTCTGCTCATGAGGATTAGGTCAATTGTTTCGATGCAACCAAGTAAAATTCTTTATTCATGGATATTGTGATGAAGAGTTTGACAACTAATGACAATATTAGACCCCTCAATATAGATATTGCCTAAAATTTATTCATGGTCAATCAGTTCTGAGATAACAATCTAGCTATTTGTCCCTTTCATCCATGAGATCAGAGGAGTTGGTTCTTCTTATAAATTATATATCAAATCTTCTATTGGATTTAGCATAGAGGAGATATGTTTTTGTAATCTTGAGTATTTGAAAGAAGGCCTGTATTAATCCTTTTTCCAATACTATAAGACTATGTTATGGATTTGATGTGAACATTCTAACTCTTGTGACCTTCCTTTTTGAATGAAAGTCTTCTTTTGATCTTTAGTACAACTATGCTAGAAATTTTGTAAGTTAGTAGCTTTCCTACCTAGATTGGCGAGGACCCACCATTCCTAAATTGCCAAGAGCTAAGTGGAATTTAATTTTATTTAAGCTTCTTCTTGTGATTCTATATTGTGTAACGAGATCTATTGCTTCTAATATATTAAGCGTTTGTTGTGTAGCAAGAACCCTACATATCTATATACAATATTTTGTTGGAAATAATGCTGATAGGGGAGATGAATCAATATTATTCAAGTCAATAAATTTTTTTTTTTCATACTCAAATTCATATACGATACTTCAATGAAGGTAACCCACATGCACATGCAACTACGTTTAAGGAAACTAGCATATATCTAGCAAACATATGATTTAGTTAATTCATCATATCTTGATCTTTAATAAGTGCATCATTACTTCATTAACCATAAAAATAGTAACCATGTGCAGTAAAAATAGAACAGACTATCACATATAAGAAACATACATGAACACCAAGATATAAGGTGGAAACCCAATGGAGGACAAAAGCCACCTGCTGCTATCTTCCTTTTAATATAAGAAAAGCCTGTTTACAATCTTGTACTAGCGTAGACTCATACCAGTATGTAGGCACACACTTCCAAAAGGCTACAACCTTCTCTTGTTCTCCAGTTACTACTGGAAGGGAGCTACAACCCCCTAGCCCTTGTACTCGCCGATCTATTTACTAGTACGTAGGCATTGGCCCACTGAAGGCTCCAACCCTCACTCGTTTTCTAGATACTACTGGAGGGGATCTCCAACCCCCTAGCTCTTGTACTCGATGATATGTTTACCGGTATGTAGGTGCTAGCTTATAGAAGGCTACAACCTTCTCTCTTCCTCCAGGGACCACATTTCATAAATTTTCAGATTGGATACTCCTGGAACACAACACCGTAATCTGAAGGCCACGTTTCATCCAAGTTTCATACTGGTCCCATCAAAAAGATTGAAGCTCAAAATCAATCACCACTGCAATAAAACCATTGCCTTAACCAATAATTGAATACTTAATCGTCAATCTCTGAATCACCCATAACTAAATCACTGAAAGCTTGTCATCAAAACACAGTCACCAGAACACAGAGCATAACCTAGAACTCTGCAACAACAACTAGAACTAACTACAATATCATGGTTGATAATGTATACACTACTATGATGAGCTAAACCACCGTGCATACGTGCTTTTACCAGAGCGAACCTGCATACAGATCTACAAATATTTACTCATAACTCTGCAGTTATTCTAGACATCAGTCATACCCAAATCATAATTTTTATAGAATAAAATATGCGTCAGTAATACATATCTAGTCTATCCGTGATCAAACCACATAATGATAATACATTTCAAGCCTTATGATCCCGATCCATCATCTGTCAACATCCACATTGGTGCATCCTTAGTTCAGATCAAGCAAAGAATCACAAACCCATAACCTATATACTAGATCTCACACTTCATCAAATATTCAATACTTGCACTACTTGGCCTAATGATCTTCTCCTCAAATATTTTTAGGCCTTTCTCAATATCATGGTCCAAAACCACCTAGGACCAATATCTTGGACCAAATACCTAGGGTCAATACCTCAGACCAGATACTTTGGACCAATACCATGGATCAAAATACGATGGACCAAATACCTTGGACCAAAACTTAGTTTTCCAAGATATATGCACTTTTTATTCTGTGAAAGTGAGTGTGTATGTTATACACCTTTTTTGGTCTGTTAACCTACGTGTATACACACCTTTCTCAAGGTGAATCTGCGTATACCTCTCTTTCTTCAGTCTTTGTAGTCTGATCATTAATTCTTTTCTATTAACTTCCTGCACTATGATCTGTCATCTGAGTGAGTTGCCATCAAGGACAACACCTGTATCATAATGCCAACAATCTCTCCCTTTGGACTTGATGGCAACAACAACACCAAGTCACTCTCCCCCTTTGACATCAAGGGCAAAGGGTAGGACAAGATATTCTCTCCCTTTGATATACATTATGTTGTCCATGCTCCCCCCGAGTACATGCTGAAATCTTTGATTAAGCTCCCCCTTTATACATGTTAAGATGTGCCAATCCCTCCATGCTCCCCCTGAGAACATGCAGAGTATGCAAAAAGTATTTTTCAAAAGAATAACATGACTCTACAACTCAACTAAGTGAGTATGACCTTCCTATCAATAATGACTCATACATAAATCTCCCAACCAAGTGGGGATATACCAAATGTTTATACATGAATTAAATAGAAATTATTACATCATCCTTACCATGCAAAGTGGGGTTAGAAATTAGGTCTTTTCATGACCTTTACATCAAATGATATACATGACTTTTATAAAAAAGACCAACAATCTAAACAAAACCATGATAGTCATCAACAACTATCATAAACCATATATGACCTTCACCATAAGCATATATCAAAAACATCCAAACATGTAACCTGCAATACCATTCTCTTGGTCAACCAACAATAATATGTCACTGAAGTGATCATCCATGAATCTGATCTGAATAACAACAATGTGACCCCAAGTATCATAGCACGATGTATCATTTATCCACATAAGCATCATCACCAAAGAATTTTAACCATAATACCAACAATGCATTATTCGAAGCATATGCTCCCCTTGAACATGTTCTATTTGTTCACTGTCAGATCTGATCATGCATACATTATCAAGAAGTATCAAGGCATCATAATCAATAAGATATACATCAAGTTAACTTGTGACTATCAAAAGCACTTCTAAGTAACATCTTATGAGTACCAAAACATTTCCACACATCATCAGTAGACTGTAACCATCATCAAATAGAGTAAATAATTGAATAACCATATGAGTATGTCCCTTTTTCTTGAGTATGTCCCACTGCTTTTCCTGAAACCAACATATACTCGACTATGTAGCTTCGAATTCGCGTATATTCCTGACTTGTCTTCATGAAACTCGCGTATGAGATTTAGAGTAATGAGGTTTAACACTTTTAGCTCTGCCTGAGTCTATTATGTATGTGCATTGTACCATGCCACGTTTTTCTGACTGTACTTCCTTCTTCTTCCATATCTTCAACTATGATGATGTTTTCTCTTTTTGGTATGGTGCCCAAAATCTTCTCCTTCATTGCTTTGCTATATGTCCAAGCTTGTCACATGCATAACATCTTACATGTTTCATATTGCTCTTGTAGTAGTCAAGGGCTTTGTGACCAAACATATTGTAAGAAAAACAATATCCCTTAAAGTACCTATAACATGATGATCTTTCTGTGTGACGATCTTGAACCATTCTACTTCTGCATCTTACTGCAACATGTCCAAGATTATGACGTATGTAACACTCAACATTATTCATCTGAGAAAATAACCGACTATCACTTCCATAGTTTGGAGTAAAAGATTTTCTTTGAAGGATTTCTTTCCTTGGTTGTTGATGGGGTTGACCTCTTATCACCGTGTTGAGCATTTCAGGTTTTGCATTAGATTTTCTTTCCTCACACTATGAGCTAGATTCGCCTTCAACAGATTCATGAAAACCAAGAACAGTTTTATCTTTGACTACTAAGAATATCATCCAAAACCTTCATATTGTCCTGAAATCGTAACAATTTATCTTTTTCTTCTAATTTACTTTTTAAGATATTTACCACAACCTGATGTTGTTCTTCCTTTTCCAGATATTGCTTCTTCAATATTTTTTCAGACTTTCCTCCTTCTTCCACTTGTTGCTTTCTTGTTCTTTATCTTCTTGAGGTAGTTCTTCATTCTACTTATTTTTTAATGATATCACTTCATCCTACATCATTTGACATACTTTGAAGGCACACTCCTACTGAGATTTTAATATTTTAACTTCTTCTTTGAGGGCACACTCCCTTTTATTAGATAGATCTTGTTGATCTCTAATTTTATCTGATGCTTCTTCAACCTTAGGTGATTCAGAATCTAAAGCCTTCTTTCTCCTTCTCTCACTGTTCTTTTGAGTTGTGTTCTTCTTCTGAGGCGCTTTCTTCTTTAGCTTCTTTCCCATTGTTCTACGGATCTCCTCCATGCGATCAAGCTTCTACCAAAGGACCTGCTCTAATACCAATTGCTGGAAATAATACTGAGAGGTGGGGGTGAACCAGTATTATTCAAGCCAATAATCCTTTTCTTTTTGCATACTCAAATTTGTATATGCTACTTCAATGAAGGTAACCCGCGTGTACATGTAAGTGTGTTTAAGGAAACTAGCGTATATCCAACAAACTTATGATTTAGATAATTCATCATATCTTGATCTTTAATCAGTGCATCATTACTTCATTAACCATGTAAACAGTAACCAGGTGCAGTAAAAATAGAACAGAATATCACACATAAGAAACACAAATGAACACCAAGATATAAGGTGGAAACCCAATGCGAGATAGAAACCACCTGAAGCTGTCTTCCTTTTAATAGAAGAAAAACCTATTTACAATATTATACTAGCGTAGACTCATACCAGTACATAGGCACCCACCTACAGAAGGCTACAACCTTCTCTCGTTCTCTAGCTACTACTGGAAGGGAGCTACAAACCCCTGCCTCTTGTACTAGCCGATCTATTTACTAGTACATAGGCATCGACCTACTGACGGCTCCACCCTTCACTCATTTTCTTGCTACTAATGGAAGGGAGCTCCAACTGTTGGCTATTGTACACGCTGATATGTTTACCAGTACATAGGCACCAGGCTACAGAACACTACAACCTTCTCTCTTCCTCTAGGGACCATGTTTCATAAATTTTCAGACTGGATACTACTGGAACACAACATCATAATCTAAAGGCAACATTTCACCCAATTTTCATATTGGACCCATCAACAACATTGAAGCTCAAAATTAATCACCACTAAAATTCAGCCATTGCATTAACCAATCATTGAATACTTAATCATCAATCTCTAAATCACACATAACTGAATCACTGAAAGCCTATCATCAAAACACAGTCACCAGAACACAGAGAAGAACCCAAAACTTTGTAATAACCACTAAAACAAACTACAAATTCAAATATCATATTTCATAATGTATACGCTACTCTGATGAGTTGAACTAGTGTGTATATGCACTTTTACCAAAGTGAACTCACATACAGATCTGTAAATATTTTCTCATAACTTTGCAACTATTCCAGACATTCGTCATACCCAGAGCATAACATTTATAGAATAAAATATGCGTCAATAATACAGATCTACTCTATCCATGATCAAACCACATAATGATAATACATTCCAAGCCTTAAGATCCAAATCCATCATCCACCATCATCAACATAGGTGCATCCTCAGTTCAGATTAGGAAAAGCATCACAAACCCATAACCTACATACTGGATCTCACACTTCATCAGATATTCAATACTTGCACTACTTGGCCTAGCTATCTTCTCCTCCTTATATATTTTTAGTCCTCTGTCAATACCATGGTCCAAAACCACTTAGGACCAATACCTTCGACCAAATACCTAGGGTCAATACCTAAGACCAGATACTTTGGACCAATACCATGGATAAAATTACCATGGACCAAATACCTTGGACTAAAACTTAGTTTTCCAAGATATACATGCTTTTCATTATGTGAAAGTGCGTGTGTATATTATATGCCTTTTTTGGTCTGTTAACCCGCGTGTATATGCACATTTTCAAGGTGAACCTACGTATACCTCTCTTTCTTCATTCTTTGCAGTCTAATCATTAATTCTTTGCTGTTGACCTGCTGCACTTTGATCTGTCATTTGAATGAGTTTCCATCAAGGACAACACTTGTATCATAATGTCAACATATTTGTTATTTGATACGGAATATGATTCAGGTGATTGAATTTATTTAAAATGTTATAAATATCAATTTTAAATTCGAATCACTTGCAAATATTACTATTCAAGCTTTAACATAGAGGGAAAGAGAACATTCTACCCCTTTCCCCTATTCCATACTTTTCATATTTCAGTCTTGCATCTAACATGGTACTTTAAGGAATCAATATAGAGTTAACTTTACACATATTGATAATGTATTGAGAGCCATTTTATAGCATTACTTAAATCATGTCTTCATACATATACATATGTATCATTTATTTTACCTTTCAATAGTGTGTATCAACACATATATTGGATGCCTAAGAATTTATATATAATAAGACTTAATACCTATATAGAGCTCTCATATATTGCATATGGTTGAGCTAGGTGGATATTAGTGGCCACCCGCAACTTCCACCTAGATCCCCACCATTCTTTCTTTCATTCTTTTAGTTCCCTTAATTGTAGCACAGTTTACTCTTTTTAGCAGTTTTCGGGTCCTAAACATCTGGAGCCGTTTTGAGGCCCTAAATGATTTTTTTTGGGAAACCTGGGAGAAACATGGGTCCTTGGTTTGAATTTTCTCTTCAAAAACTTGTATTCCTCAGATAGATATTTCTAACAAGGTATTGTGCACCTCAAACAGAGATCATATGCCAAAGTTATGACCCTATGAAGTAGATGTACCAAATTACCCAAAATGGGGCCCATAGTTTGTCACTTCATCTCCTAGGATTAGGTTTTCGGTTGTTTAGGATTTTCCATTGTTTCTTAACAATAAATAGGCCTTCCAGCCTCATTATAACATAGTTCACAGACATGTATCCGCCACATCTCTTCTCAAAGATAAGCTACCATCACCCTAGCTAGTTTATTTCCATTTCTGTTTGTAAGCATATTTCAATATTTTATAGTAATGAAATGAAGTATTATTTCAGCTGATTCTCTGTATGTATGGCAATATCTCTAATTTGTTGTGTTCCTACATAAAACTAGATCAATGGTATTAGAGGGGTCTGCTCTTTCTCTATCTTTTTTTGCATGTCCCCAATGAGGTTGGGATATAAGGAGTTGGGGCTTGAACTAGTTGAAGCTTTGCAAGACTAGCCTCGCAAATCCCAACAACCTCCCATGGTGGATAAAAAGAAAGAGGAGGTGGCAAGACATCCTATCAAAATCTTGCTCGAAGAGGCCCTCGAGTGACAAAGGAATGCGGTGATAGACAACTTTTCCCAGATCATTCAGCGGCTACATAGGGGAGACACATATACTTTGAACAGCTACTATGGAAGCCCTACACCCTTTAAGCTACAAGTTAACATTAACATTCCCATATTTGAGGGTCAGATAGATGCAGGAATTGTAGATAAATGGCTAAATGTATTAGAAGGGTATTTTTTTGTTCTTGATTTTTCTGGCCAGGAAAAGATTACTTTCGCTCCTCTCAAAACCACCCCCACGTCAAACTGGTGGGAAACCTAGTGCAAGAAGAATGATTAAAGTACAACCTCTCTGTTTTCAGCCACACTCACTTGGAATTCATTCCAGGCTTCCATCAATGAGCAATACTACCTGTTAGAAGCTATGAGGATCAATACATAAAGTGGACCACACTGCGATGGGGAGGGGACCAAGACGTGCCAAATTTTACAAATATCTTCCATACCCTTTGCACAAAGTTTGGTATCAAGGATTTGGGGTAGTGTGTGCTATCCATATAACATGATTTCTTACATAGGTACATCTAGGATGAAATAGAATTCTTGAACATCTCCTCTCTTGGCACGACATAATGATGTGCCATCAAGATCGAGCAAAAGTTTAAACAAAATAAGGAAGACCTTGGATTTATGAATATGAAGCAAGGGAAAGGTGCCCTAAAACTATAGAATAAAGGAAAAATCTAAGGTGGGGTGGCCCAAGATAACCTTCCAAAGCTATAAGAAAAGAACAATGCCAAGAAGCTAGAAAAGGACATGGGAAAGTGGTGTCAATTTCGTAAGAGATCCACTCAGAACACAAGTGAGTGTCAGGCCAAGCCGTCACTCGTGCATGAGCTAAAGGTTTCAGAATCAGATGCACGTTTTAACTCCGAGTCAGAACCCAATAAGGGGAATGACAAAGGGAAGCCGATTATTGATGTGGTGCCCAACGCCACTGTTTCCAGCATGAATATCCAAAAGAACGAACCCAAAGATGCAAAGGAGGAGGAGCGCTTCTTCCACTCCCAAATGTGGGTAAAGGGCTCCCCGCTATAGTTCATTATCGATAGCAGGAGTCAAAAGAACCTCACTTTGGCAAAGGTCATGAAGGAGCTAGGCTTACCAACCACAACACATCGACAACCATACACCATCAGGTGGCTTCACCAAGGACAAGATATTCACGTGAGCCAATAGTGTCAGCTTCCATATAACATCAAGCCTTCATGGATGAGGTATTGTGTGACATTGCTCCCCTTGATGTTTGTGATGTATTATTAGGACAACCATACTTGTGGAAGCAATATGTTATGTACAAATCAAGGACTCGTGTTGTTATTGTTACATTGGGAAATAAGTTTTACATGATACCTGAGGTAGCACTACCTACTACCATCTCTTTGGTTACTACAAAACAATGCAGTAAGCTTGTTTCCAAAACTGGGAAACTTGTTTTCTTAATGACATGCATTCAAGGAAAGAAGAATACAATTTCCATGACCTCTAGACAGGGACCCTCTGCATGACAACTACACATGGACAAGGTCATGGAGGAGTATGTGGACAACCTCACCTCCCTCGCAAGGGTTTCTCTAAACTATCGAGTCAAGCACTCCATTGATCTGACCCCAGGTGTGTCATTGCCCAATGGACCAATCTATCGATGCTCTATTTTAGAGAATGATGAAATCAAGAGGCAAATTCAGGAGCTACTATAGAAAGGTCACATTCGTCCGAGTTCATCGCCTTGTGGGAGCCTGATCATGTTGGTACAGAAGAAGGATGGGACTTGGAGAGTCTGTATTGATTATTGGGCACTAGACAAGATCATTGTTCGTAATAAGTACCCGATCCCACAGATTGATGACCTTTTGGACCAACTGAAGGGGTCAAAATATTTTAGCAAGATCTATTTGAGGTCAGGATATCACCAGGTACCAATTGAACCCTCTGATGTGTGGAGGAAACCTTCAAAACCAAGGAGGGCCTTTTTAAATGGTTTGTTATGCTTTCTGAGTTGACAAATGCTCTTGCAACCTTCATTAGGATAATGGATGACATCTTGTGTCAATTCACCACCTCATTTGTAGTGGTATACTTGGATGACATCCTGATATTTAGTCAAAGTTGGCAAGAGCACCTCCCCCACATCTGACAGGTTCTCCAAAGACTGTGGAAACACAAGTTATGTGCCAATTTAGAGAAATGCACTTTTGGCATGACTGAGGTTCATTATTTGGGATACATTATTAATGAATGGGGGTGAATGTGGATATATCTAAGATCCAACTCATTCAGGATTGGCCATCTCCAACAACTCTCACAGAGCTTCACATCTTTTTGGGTCTTGCCAATTTCTACCGCGGCTTCGTGTTGGGATTTTCTCATATCACATGGCCCTTGAGTTAAGTGAGCAAGGGAGGAGCGAAAGAAAAATTCTTTTTTGTTTCAATCTCAACGGAAGGCATTCAAAAAGTTGAAACATTACCTCTTCTCGACACCAGTGCTTGCATTACCAGACTTGCAACAACCATTTGAGGTCAAGAAAAATGCCTCTGACTATGGTATTGGGGCAGTCCTTCCATAACATGGGCATCTAGTGGAATATCACAGTGAGACACTATTAGAAACAGTCCAGAAGTATCCCACTTATGACAAAGATATGTATTCCATTCCGTACGCCTACCGACAATGGAAGAATTACATTTTGGGGAAGGAAACTATCATTTGCACAAACCACTAGCCCCTACAAGTCATCAGAAGTGGCCCACATACCTGCAACAGTTCCATTTAAATATCAAGTATAAGAAGGGAAACAATAATAATTTTGCATATTTCCTCAGTCGACAACCAATCATGGCATTAACCACCATGTTCAACTCTTATGTGCACAAGACTTCCGATTGGCCACTTCTCTACAAAAGAAACCCAGAATTTGTCTACACATACCAAACACTCTTGGACGGTCTGCATGTTCCAGATTTCCGCCTCTAGGATTCCCTGTTATGCCACCTAGGTCACCTTTGTATTCCTTCAAGTGAGCATGCCAAGATGATTTTGGAGGCACACTACAGGTAGGTTGTTGGGCATTTTAGGGTCAAGAAAATGGCCACAGTACTGCAAAAGTATTTCTATTGGCCGAATCTTAGACAAGATGTGAGGAAGTATAATCATGCACTACTTTCGCCATTTCCAAACCGACCATCAAGAAGCAAGGCCTCTATACCCCACTGCCTAACCCTAGTCGCTCTTGGGAATCCATCTCCATGGATTACATGTTGGGCCTTCCTTCTACTAAGCATGGAAATGAATGTGTTTTTTTGGTCGTCGATAGTTCTCGAAGATTTCCATTAGGGTGGCCTGCAAGAAGAATATCATAGAAAAAGCCACTGCTAAACTCTTCTTTGAACAAGTGTGGCTACACTTTGGGATCCCATAGTCTATCATCTCAGATCGGGATAGCACATTACTTAGTACATTTTGGTCCAATCTCTCGTTGATGCTGGACACCAAACTCATTAAGTCCACAACCTTCCATCTCCAAACTGATGGCTAGACAGAGGTTGTCAATAAGATGATCATACACATTCTGCTCTTTTACAACCCAAAGCATTCACATACATAGGATGAGAGCCTCCCCTATGATCAACACAGCTATAACCAAGCTCTCCACAGCTCCACTCACCACAACCCTTTACAAGTGGACCTGGGATTTCGGTCACTTTGTGCCATTGATGTGGCCATGCTATTTGTAGCTACTCAGGCATATTCAGCTCATGTATAGTCTAAAATAGATAAGGCAAACCACTTCATTGAGAACATCAAACATATTCACTAGCAGTTCCAGAACATTTTGGAGAAATAAAATGCAAAGTAAAAGTAGCGACATGATCAACATCGACTGCCACACAAGTTTCAAGTGGGTGACAAAGTATGGTTTCATTTGCAAAATGAACACCTTACCAGAGCCTATCAGAAACATAGACTAGTCTGATATGGTCCCTACACCATTACCAACGTTGTGGGATATATTGCATTTGAGCTTAGCATTCCCGCATTCCTTGGCCTATCCCCAGTGTTCAATGTGGACCACCTTTAGCCATAATTTCCACCATTACTAGACACATCCTACATTGCAAAACAACTCAGACCCACAGAGTTAAATCTGGATTACATGGAACAAGCTTCCACTAATTGGATCATGGACACACATACCAATCACACTCACCAGCAGAAAATCAAACTGTATCGAGTTGTCAAAGCAGGCCAACTCCTTGACCAGGGACCAAGTTCAACAAAAGTTTCCTCATCTCATGGAGGAACTCAACACAATAGGGACCATTGTTTCCTATCAGGGGATGAATGATCTAGTTGGATATTGGTGGCCATCCACCAATTCCAATTGGAGCCCCACCATTATTTCTTTTAGTTTTTCATTTTCCTTAATTGTAGCATAGTTTACAATTTTTAGTAGTTTTTTGGGTCCTGAACTTCTGGAGCCATTTTGAGGCCCTAAACGACGTTTTTTAGGAAAAGTGGGAGCAACATGGTTCCCACGCCTAACTTTTCTATTCCCAAATTTTTATTCCTCGAATATATCTTTCTAATGAGGCATTGTGCATGTCAAATGGAGATCATATGCCAAAATTACGACTCCAGGAAGTTGTTGTACCAATTTACCAAAACGGTACCCATAGTTTGGTGCTTCATCTCCTAGGGTTATGTTTTTGGATGTTTATGTTTTTCCATTATTTCTCAATAATAAATAGGCCTTCGAGCCTCATTGAAACATAATCGAGAGGTATGTAGCCACCACATCTCTTGTTAGAGATAAGTTACCATTGCCCTACCTAGTTATTTCCATTTCTATTTCTAAGCATATTTCAGTATTTTACAGTAATGAAATGAAGTATTATTTCTATTGTCTCTCTGTATATATGGTTATATCTATAATTTTTTGCATTGCTATTTAAATCTAGATCAACAGTTTATAATGAAATGATGTAAGTTTTTTTGTGAAACTCAAACAAAGTTATTTTCTAATATATGATTCTATTGTTTGATAGGTTGTTGAATTATTGGACATTTATAATAGTTTCCTAGCAACATAGTGAGACATGATATATCCGTTGAATATTTAATGGATTTTTGAATATGTAAATATGAAAATCATTATAAAACACTAATATAGAATCAAGACATCTTCCCTAAACATTTTCTCTTACATCAACTATGAGGTTAACCCAAACAAAGGGTTTCAAAATTATTAGATGTTTATGAGTGTGAAGATGAATGTGTGTATGCAACCTAAGACAAAAAATATTAGATACATCATATTACAGGGACAACGTCGTTGAGTGAAAAAGTGTAGGTTTTAACCGCGTACAGAAGTTACCTGCATCCGAATACTAAAACATAGAAAAAAAACAATGCGACAACATAACACATAAAACACATATACACGAATATTTTTTCCATGGATCCCAAAATCGGGACTACCAACCTGATTTTTCATTATGTTCCTTTCAATGTTACAATACATATTTATACATGCCGAAGCATCCAATACCACGAACAAAAAACTAGTGCGTCAAAAACCATGGATTGAAAACCATTGCGTCTAAAACCATGTGTGAAAAATCATGCACAAAACCATAGGTAGGTCCGCCCAACCCAATATATGGTCGAACAAAAAAATGCTCCAAGGTGTTGCACCAGACCCGATAGAGTGAGGTTACCTACACCCCTCAAACTCCTTGTGACTCCCTCTAGGCTATGAAATCGATGCAACGAAGAGGGGACTCTGTGCCCCTTCTAACCCCGTAGTTAACTATGTGGGCTAGTCGTGGAAAGAACATAACATAACCCAACATTCTACCACTTGTTGTTTTATTTCCGTAGGGGACGATAAGAGAGCTTAGTCATTTATCTAGCCTTGCAATGCCCATTATTTCTCTACACCAAGAGAACTTCTCAAAGCTCATAGATTTTGTCAATGCATTTGTAGTATTATTCAAAGTGTCCACCTTTACCAGCAACACCTTTTTGTCTTCTATCATATCCCTCACAAAGTGATATTGAACATCGATGTGCTTTGTCTTTGAATGATATGGAGGGTTCTCTACAAAGAAAATTGCACTTTGGCTGTCATAGTCTATCCTTATAGCTCTGTGTGCTAACTCCATACTTGAACACAATCTCTGCAACTAAACTACATCCTTGCTTGCATGAGTGGTTGCCATGTATTCTTCCTCTATAATTGATAGTGCTGTTATAGATTTTTTCTTATTGTTAGCTCTGCTATAGGTTGCTTATGTTCAAGGGGCCTAAATACACTCATTTCCTCAGTTTCTTCTCAGAAAAGGTCTACACTGGTCACCTTCATTATTTCCTTTCACCCCCACCTCCATTTTACTTCTAAAACTATGGGTAATTCCACGATTCCTCTGACCCCCAAGTGCTAATTTTTAGCCATCATAGGACTAAGTTCACATGACCATGCACCTTCTCCAGTTTTTCTTGTCACATCAGTCAAAAAACGTGCATATTCAATCTTTGCCATTCGATCGCATCCACCGTAAGATGCAATGGTATCTTCTTCCCCCTGCTGCCATAACATAGTCACGTATTAACCCACAGGGAAAGTGGTTTCCTCCCTATCCTATCCACCACACGTCATCCAGTTACTAGTATCTCTTTCCCGCGTACGAATACCACCCACCTCCAAAAAGCAGTGCGTGAAATACTGCTTACCGTCCATCAGTCGTATCATGCTCATTATCATCCATGTACCTTCCACCCCTGATAACTGTTGGATCTATCTGCCCAATATCCAATGGCTTAGAAATATTTGTTCCCGCTTTCTTCTAATGCCCCCTGGCGATAAATCCCCTCCATTCATTCGTTTAATCCAACGGTCGATTTTCTTCCTCCGCTATCCACGTCCATAGCCATTCTATGTTTCTAAAGGATGAAGGTGGCCAACTACCTGTATCCGGGGTAGTTTCTCTTCAATTACCTCATTCAAGAGCAGTACGGCTGACGGATGAGAAGGACGATGCCAGAGAAGAAATTCACAATCAGGAGTTATGGAATTTCATACATATTACACTCCACCTGATCAAGAAGTACAACATAATATTAGAAAAGATCAATTTTGTTCATTAAAGCCAGCAGATTGCAGCAGAGACCCATACTATATAGTTAAAGAGGTTGGTGGTCAATTATGACCCCTCCACACATAGAACATTAGATCATTTTTGTAAAAAAACTCTATATATAACCAGAACACAGATGTGATGAGGGTTGATGGTTGTTGTTTTGATGTGAGGTTCAACTTCTAGAGACTGTAACTACTTTGATACTTGCAGCGTCTGGTCTTCATTTTCAACTAATACAAGCTTCTTTTGTTGTTAATTGCTCACTTTCCACTTCTTCTCTATTCTAGGCTATGCTTGTTATGCATTTATTTATGTGCTCTTGATATTTAGCATTTAAGGGGCTGTCATCGCACCTCTGTGTTAAAATCTTGTATGTATTATTGAATGTGTTATGTAGGTTTCTTTTACTTAGTGCCAGATAGCTGTCATCCTATCTGTGCATTAGGAAATAGATTTGCAGACCTTTTTACTAGTTATAGCTGGCCATCACATGGTCTTGTGCATCTGTTGGTGTGGTTAGTATTCTCCATGTTCACCTATTCCTCAAAAATACGAGTAATTTGTCGTCTAAAGCCTTGCAGTCTGGGGGTGTTCACCCATGTCTGGAGTTAAGCATAGTAGAAGTGGTTATCTAGGTTGAACAAGCATCATCCTTCCATTCATCCATTTCCAACATTTTTGTTGAGTTTGTAATGTTCCCAAGCATCTTTGAGATACAACCTAGGAGAGTTTCTTGGGGTGATAACACTTACTCATCCAACTCACTACACCTCCAAATAGGTTAAACACATACCCACTTGTAGATATTCTTTGATCCAAATCTCCAGCCCAATCTGCATCAAGAAAGCCATGAATATCCAACACTCTATCCTATCCCGGTCTTCCTTTGTAGTACAAACCATAATCACTAGTGCAAAACAAATACTTGAAAACCCACTTCACTGTTGTCTAGTGCTCCTTCCCTAGTTTTGACATAGACCTGCTCAATACACCCACTGCAAGTGCAGTGTCTGGTCTAGTACAGACCATAATATATATTAGGCTACCGACTGGACTTGTATATGGAACACAGGACATGTCCTCTTCCTCTTCTTGTGTCTTTGGACACTATTCAACAGATAGATTTACACCTACAAGAATAGGAACCTTCATCAGTTTACTATAATGCATATTAAACCTCTGCAATATTGTCTCGACATACTTCCCCTGGTTTAACCAGAGCTTCCTCTTTCTCCGATATCTTTTAATTTCCATGCCCACAATATAGTTTGTAGCACCAAGATCTTTCATGTCAAATTTGGAGGACAAATGGGTCTTCAAATCCTGTATAATTTCTTTGTCATTTCCAACTAGCAACATATCATCAACATACAAGACCAGATAAATAACACTGTCAACCAATTAATTTAAAATAAACACAATGATCTACTTTGCTTTTGGTGAAGCCAAGTCGCTATATAAATGTATCAAATTTCTAATACCACATTCTTGGTGATTTTTTTCACCCATTAGAGACTTCTTTAACCTGCATATCAGTTCTTTCTTACCCTTCACCACAAAACCTTCAAGTTGCTTCATGTAGATCTCCTCTTCCAGATCCCCATGAAGAAATGTCGTCTTCACATCCATATGTTCTACCTCAAAATAAAAAGCAGCAATAACAAATAAAAGTAATCTAATAGAAGATATCTTGGCAATAGGAGAAAAAATATCACCAAAATCAATTCCCAGCACCTGGGAATAACCTTTTTCTACCAACCGAGCTTTGTATTTCTCCACCTTTCCTTCTGCATTTGTCTTCTTCTTGAACACCCATTTGCTGCCAATGGGTTTCCTTCCATCTGGAAACTCCACAAGATCCCAGGCCTCATTTTTGTGGAAATATGCCATTTCATCAACCATTACCTCTTTCGAAAGCTTTCCATCCTCTGAATCTATTGTTTCCTTCACAGTTCTGGGATGATGATCAGTAATAGATAAAGAAAAATTTGAACAGAAGGCATTTGGATTATACCTTTCTGGCTACCTTCCTTCTCGAACTGATCTTCTCGCACCCAGAGTTTGTGTCTCTCCATCTTTTGATTCCTCCTCTACTGTAGAGTCTGATTCTTCCCCGTTATGCTCAAACTCTACCTTCTCAGGTTTCTTTGGTGGGACTTGATGTTTAACAACATATTTCACCTCTCTAAACACCTCATCTTGGTTGTACAAAACCTTCCTAGTTACTCGGTTCCAAAGCTTATAACCCCTTAAATCATCCTTATACCCAATAAATATGCACTTTTCATATTCACTATTCAACTTGGTTCTTTTCTCCTTTGGAGCATGTACATATGCATCACATATAAATACACTCAGATGTGAAAGAGAATGTTTCTTACAAGTCCATACCTCTTATGGAGTCTATCTTCCAATGTTGATGAAGGTGATCTGTTGACCAAGCAACATGTAGTCTCCACTGCCTCTGCCCAAAATTCTTGTCGTAACCCAACACCACTCAGCATGCTTCTTGACCTTTCCATTAACGTCTTGTTCATTCTTTCTACAACTCCATTTTGCTGAGGTGTATATTGATCCAGGTGCATATTGGTGGCCACCTACCAAGTCCACTTGGACCCCCACCATTGCTTCTTTCATCTTTTCAGTTTCCCTAATTGTAGCACAATTTACTATTTTTAGTAGTTTTTCAAGTTTTAAACTTTCAGAGCCATTTTGAGGCCCTAAACGACCTTTTTTGGGGAAATTGAGAGCAAAATGTGTCCATGGACCGATGTTTCTCTTACCAAATTTGCAGTTCTCTAATAGAACTTTCTAACAAGATACTTTGCATGTCAAATGAATATCGTATGCCAAAGTTACGACCCCAGGAAGTTGATTTACCAATTTACCCAAACGAGGCCCACAGTTTGGCATTTCATCTTCTACGGTTAGGGTTTTGGATGTTTAGGTTTTTCCATTGTTTCTCAACAATAAACATGCCTTCGAGCCTCATTTTTACATAGTTTAGAGGCATGTAGTTGCCCCATCTCTTATCAGAGATAAGCTATCGGCGCCCTAGCTGGTTTATTTCCCTTTCTCTTTGCAAGCATATTTCCGTATTTTACATTAATGAAATCAAGTATTATTTCCACTGCATCTCTATGTATATTGTTATCTCTATATTTTGTTGCATTCCTATTTAAATCCGGATCAATGGTATCAGAGTGGTCTGCCTTTTTTTCTCTATTTTCTTTGCATGGCCGCAACGAGCTCGGGATATAAGGAGTTAGGACTTGAACTAGTCGAACTTTTGCAAGACTACCCTCGCAAATACCAATAGCCTACCATGGCGGATGAAAAGAAAGATGAGAGGGTAGGAGATCCTATAAAAATATTGCTCAAAGAAGCCCTCGAGTGACAAAGGAACGTGATGATCGAAAACTTTGCCGAGATACTTCAGTGACTACCCCGGGGTGATGCATCGGCTTCCAACATCTACTCTAGAAATGCCACACCATTCGAGGTAAAAGTTAATTTTGAAATCACGATATTCGAGGGTTAGATAGATGCAGGTGCCATCGTTAATTGGTTAAATTTGCTAGAGGGTTAGTTTTTTGTTCATGGTTTTTCCAGTCGAGAAAAGATTATTTTTGTTCTTCTCAAAGCAGCCCCCCACGTCAAGGACTAGTGGGAAACATACTGCAAGCATAAGGATGAATGTACAAGCTCACTATTTTCGGCTGCATCCACTAGGAATTCATTCCAGGATGCCATCGAGGAGCAGTACTACCCTGTCAGAAGCTATGAGGATCAATACATAAAGTGGACCACCCTACATCTAGGAAGAAATAGAGTTCCTGAACATCTCCTCACTTGGCACTACATATCGCTATGCCATAAGGGTCAAGAAAAATTTTAAACAGGAGAAGTGAGACTTTGGATCTACCAATCCGAACTAAGGGAAAGGTGCCCCCAAATTGCAGGACAAAGGAAAAAGAAAAGGTGGGGTGGCCCAAGATAGCTTGCCAAAATTGCAAGCAAAGAATAATGTTGTGAAGCCGAAAAAGGACATGCGAAAGTGGTGTGAGTTCCATAAGATCTCCACTAACAACACAAGTGAGTGTCGGGCCAAGTAGTCACTGGTGGATAAGCTAAAGTTTTCAGAATCAGATGAAAGTTCTGACTTTGAGTCAGAACTTGACAAGGGGAATGACAAAGGGAATTAGATTATTGATTCAGAGCCTAATGCCACCGTTGCCACCATGAAGATCGAGAAGGAGGAGCCCGAAGATCCAAAGGAGGACGAGCATCTCTTCCACTCCCAGATTTGGGTAAGGTGCTCCACGCTATAGTTCACTTTCAACAGCGGGAGCCAAAAGAACCACATTTCAGTAGAGGTCATGAAGTGGTTAGGATTACTAACCACAGTACATCCACAGCCATACACCATCGGGTGGCTTCACCGAAGACATGGTCTGCGCATGATCGAGTAATGTTCCCTTCCATACAACAACAAGCCCTTCATGGATGAGGTAATGTGTGACATCGCTCCCCTTGAAGTTGTTGATGTATTACTAGAACAAAAATACTTGTGGAAGCGACATGTTATGTACAAATCAAGGCCCCGTGTTGTTATTGTTACTTTGGGAACTAAGTTGTACAAGATACCAAAGGTAGCACTACCTACCGCCATCTCTTTGATTACTGCAAAGCAATGTAGTAAGCTCGTTTCCAAAACTGGGAATTTTTTTTTCCAAATGATACGCCCCCAAGGAAAGAAGAAGACAGTGGCCATGACCTCCAGATAGGGCCCCTCCACATGACAAATATAGATGGACAAGGTCGTGGTAGAGTGTGAGGACATCTTCACCTCCCCCGCAGGGGTTCCTCTACACTGTCAAGTCAAGCACTACATTGATCTGAGCCCAGGTGCATCATTGCCTAATGGACCAATCTATTGGCACTCTCTTCTCGAGAATGATGAAATTAAGAGGTAGATTCAGGAGCTGCTGCAGAAAGGTCACATCCATCCGATTTCATTACCCTGTGGGAGCCTGATCATGTTGGTACAGAAGAAGGATGGGACTTGGAGACTTTGTATTGACTATCGGGCGCTGAACAAGATCATTATCCATAATAAGCACTCGATCCCACAGATTGATGACCTCTTGGACCAACTGAAGGGGGAAAAATATTTCAGCAAGATTGATTTGAAGTCAGGATATCACCAGGTATCAATTGAACCCTTCGATGTGTGGAAGACTTCCTTCAAAGCGAAGGAGGGCCTACTCAAATGGTTGATGATGCCATTTGGATTGATGAATGCTCTTGCAACCTTCATGAGGCTAGTGGATGACATCTTGCATCCATTCACCAACTCATTTGTAGTGGTATACTTGGATGACATCTTGATCTTCAGCCAGAGTTGGGAAGAGCGCCTCCACCACATTTGATAGGTTCTCCAAACACTGCGACAACACAAGCTATGTGCCAAATTGGAGAAATGTACTCTTGGCATGACCCAGGTTGATACTATCTAGGATACATTATTGATGAACAATGGGTGCATGTGTATCCATCCAAGATCTAGGTCATTTGAGATTGGCCATCTCGAACCACCCTGACAGAGTTCCGCAACTTTCTAGGTCTTGCCAGCTTCTACCATAGGTTCGTGTTGGGATTTTCTCATATTACTTGGCCCTTGAGTCGAGTCACCAAGTGAGGAGTGAAAGAAAAATCATTTTGGTCTGAATCTCAACAGAGGGCATTCATAGAGTTGAAATATCTCCTCTGCACAGCACCCGTGCTCACATTACTAGACTTGCAACAACCATTTGAGGTCGAGATAGATGCCTCTGACTATGCTATTGGGGCAGTCCTTACTCAACACAATTATCTAGTGGCATATCACAGTGAGACACTTTCAGACACAGTCTGAAAGTATCCCACCTATGATAAAGAGATGTATTCCATTATGCAGTCCTACCGAAAATGGAAGCATTACATTTTGGGGAAGGAAATGGTCGTCCACATAGACCATTGACCCCTGTAGTTCATATAGTCCCAAGGGCAATTGCATAATGATCGCCATTAGAAATGGTCCACATACCTGCAATAGTTCCATTTGAATGTCAAGTATAAGAAGGGTAGCACCAATAATGTTGCATATTTCCTTAGTCGACCAATGATCATGGCGTTAACCATAGTGCTCAAATCTTGTGGGCACAAGACTTTCGAATGGCCACTTCTCTACAAAAGCGACCCAGAAATATACCGCACATACCAAACACTCTTGGAGGGTCAGCATGTTCCAGATTTTCACCTACAGGATCCCATGTTATGCCACCTAGGTCACCTTTGTTTTCCTTCAAGTAAGCATGACAAGATGATTTGGGAAGAACACTACAGTTAGGCTGCTGGACATTTTAGGGTCAATAAAATCATGATAGTACTACAGAAGTATTTCTATTAGCTGAATCCTCCACATGATGTCAGGAAGTACATCAAATCATGCACTGCCTACACCATTACCAAACAAACCATTAAGAAGCAAGGCCTCTATACCCTGCTGCCTACCCCTAATCGACCTTGGGAATCCATCTCCATGGATTACATGTCAGGTATTCCTTCCAGTAAGCATGGAAATGACTATGTTTTTATCGTTGTCGACAAGTTCTTGAATATAGCCATTATGGCTATCAGCAAGAAGAATATCACAACAGAAGCCACTGTTAAACTCTTCTTTGAACAAGTGTGGGTACACTTTGGGATCCCACAGTCTATCATCTCAGATCGAGACAGCAGGCTCCTCAGCACATTTTGGTCCAGTCTCTGGTCAATACTTGACACCAAACTAACTAAGTCCACAACCTTCCATCCTCAAACTAATGGCCAAAAAGAGGTTATCAAGAAGATGATCATACACATTCTCTGCATGTAAAACTCAAAGAATCCATGCACATGGGATGAGAGCCTCCCCTATGTTCAACATAGCTGCAACCAGGGCCTCCAGAGCTTGACTGGCCACAACCCTTTTCAGGTGGGCTTGGGATTCCAATGACTATGTCCCATCGATGTGGCCATGCCAGTTGCACCTGCTCACGTAGATTCGGCTCATGTCCAGTCTGAAACAAATAAGGAAAACAACTTCATTGAGCACATCCAACATATTCACGAGCAGGTCCATGACATTCTGGATAAATCAGATGCCAAGTAAAATCAGCGACATGATCAACATCGGGTGCCACACAAGTTTCAGGTGGGCGACAAAGTCTAGTTTCATTTGCAAAAGAAACGCCTTACCAGAGCCTATTAGAAACTCAGAACACTCTGATATGGTCCTTAAGCCATTACCAAGGTTGTGGGAGACAATACATTTGATCTCAGCATTCCCCCATTCCTTGGCCTAAACCCAGTGTTCAACGTGGACTGCCTTCGACCATACTTTCCAGCATTACTAGACACATCCGACATTGCAGAACAACTCACACCCACAGAGTTAAATCCAGATTGCATGGAACAAGCTCCAACTAATTAGATCATCGACACATAAATTAAGCACACTCACCAGAAGAATATCCAATTGTATCGAGTTATCAAAGCAGGCCAACTCCTTCACCAGGGACCAAGTTTAGCAGAAGTTTCCTCATATCATGGAGGAACTCGATGCAATGGGGACCATTGCTTCCTAAGGGGGGAGGAATGATCCAGGTGGATATTGATCACCACCTACAAAGTCCACTTGAACCCCCACCATTATTTCTTTTAGATTTTCAGTTTCCTTAATTGTAGCACAATTTATCATTTTTAGCAAGTTTTTGAGTCATGAACATCCAGAGCCATTTTGAAGCCCTAAATGACATTTTTTTGGAAAAATGGGAGCAACATGGGTCCATCGTTTAATGTTGCTCCTCCAAAACTTGTAGTTCTTGGATATATCTTTTTAACGAGATACTGTGCACATCAAACAAAGATCGTATGGAAAAGTTACGACCCTCGTAAGTTGATGTACCAATTTACCCAAATGGGGCCCACAGTTTGGTGTTTCATCTTCAATGGTTAGGTTTTGGATGCTTAGCATTTTCCATTGTTTCTCAACAACAAATAAGCCTTCGAGCCTCATTGTAACATAGTTTAGAGGCATGTAGCCACCACATCTCTTCTCAGAGATAAGCTACCATCGTCGTAGTTGGTTTATTTCCATTTATGTTTGTAAGCATATTTTAGTATTTTACATTAATGAAATGAACTATTATTTTTGTTGCATATTTATGTATATGGTTATCTCTATATTTTGTTGCATTCCTGTTTAAATTTGGATCATATATGGAGTATCCTTCTGCCATGCTATACCACACTTCTTATAGAATTCTTCAAATTCCTTACTACAAAACTCTCCACCCTTATCTGTCCTTAGCACATTTGTCTTCTTCTCTGTTTGGTTTTCCACCAGAGCCTTAAATTATTTAAACCTATCAAAGACTTTAGGTTTCTTCTTAAGGAAATATATCCATGTATTCCTTGAGAAGTCATCTATAAATGATACATAGTACAAAGACTTACCCAGTGATGGAACCTTCACAAGTGCAAACACATCACTGTGCACAAGCTCTAATATTTGTTTCGCCCTCTTACCCACAGAGGGGAAACTCTCCTGATTCTGCTTCCCCTCTACACAATTTTTGTATAAATCAAAATCGGGAGAACTATTACTCATACCTTCTACCATACATTTACCTTGAAGTATTCAAAGGGTCTTCTCTCCAATATGTTGATGCCTTTGATGCCACAACATTATATTCTCTCCAGATACCACTAGATTTTCCACTCCACTTTTAGGAACCACGGAACTATTGCACCCATCAACAACAGTTCTACCTTGCAACTTGTAAATAATTCCAATCTAAACTCCCTGCATCAATACCAGTGCTCCCTAGACTATCTTGCAAATATCCTTCTTGAACACTATTTTTAGACCTGCATTATACAACTTGCTTACAAAAATCATATTTCTCGATAATGCAGGAATATGCAGAACACTTGTAAGTGTTCTAACCCTTCTACCTTGCAACTTCAACTTTACTTTTCCACGACCAAATATTCTAGCCTTCCTTTGATCCCCTAAGAAGACATCACCACCATCATATTTCTCATACTCGTAGAACCACTCTCTATGGAGAGTGAAGTGAAAGGATGCACCTAAGTCAATCAACCATGCCTCATGATATACATGTGTACTTGAAGAAGCCAAGCACACATCCCCACCTTCATCTGAGGTGGTTTTCTCCTATGTAAAAGGAGCATCATCAAATCTCTTTCATTTATCAAGAGCTTTAGATTTACAATCCCTTTTGTAGTCCCCTTCCTTTCTGCATTTCTAGCACACCACCTTTGTAGGCTTTCCTGGAGATTTATATCTCCCTCTAGATTTAAATCTCCCACTCGATGAATTATTTTTGTTTCTGATATAGGAACGTCCTCGTATAGACAAAGCATCACCATTCTGGCTCTCCATATTTTTCCATCTCATCTCCTCCTTAGCAAGGATGAGACTATTTCGTCAAACTTCAAAGTAGTTGCACTGCTACCTATTGTAATAACTAGATTATCCCATGAATCTGGTAGAGAAAAAAAAAACTGATGCACTTATCTTCATATGAGATTTCAATATCAACAGACAATAATTGACTTACTACAAGATTAAATGCATTTAGATGCTCTATCACTGAGTATCCATCTTTCATCCTCAGGTTATATGGTTTATTATGTAGGAACAATTTATCCAATAGAGATTTAGATTGGTACAAAATCCCCATCTTCTCCCACAATGCCTTCACCATAGCTTCCCTTGATACATTCAAAAATATTGAATCTGAGACACACAATCATATCGTGTTCTTTTCCTTTCGATCTAACATCTTCCACTCTTCATCGAACACAGCCATTTGTTTAGTACATGGATATACCACAATCCACTGATATTTATCCAGCAACATATCCTCCATCTTGAGTTTCCACAACTCAAAACTCTGACCATTAAATTTCTTGATCTCTATATTTCCACTACTTGCCATCCTCCTTCACCACCAGAATCAATCTTCCAGATCTCCCACTAAACAGGGTCTATCAGAGGCCTGAGAAAAACCGCTCAGAAACAAAGGCATCCCCTTAAAGCCAAAATAGCCCCAATACCAAATCTAGGTTTTAACCTCGTACACAAATTACCTACTTACGAATTCTAAAACATAGAAAATAAACAATGTGAGAGCATAACACATAAAACACATATACATAGATATTTTCCCCTGGATCCCAAAAGCGGGACTACCAACTTGATTTTTCATTATGTTCCTTTCAATGTTATAATACATATTTACACATGTCTAATTATCTATTACAATGGACCAAAAACCATCACGTCCAAAATCATGGACCTAAAACCATGTGCGAAAAATCATGCACAAAACCATAGGTAGGTCCACCCAGCCTAATGTAGAGTCCAAAAGAAAAATTTTCTAAGGTGCTGCCCTAGATCCAATAGAGTGGGGTTACTTGCACCCCTCAAACCCCCTGTGAGCCCCCAATACACAGTCAGTGCAATGAAGGGTGGGCTCTGCCCCCCTTCTAACCCACTAGTTAACTACGTGGGCTAGTCGTGGAAATAATATAACCAAACCCAACAAAAAGTGTAGAGCCTCTACAACATTCCTCTACTACACATCCATTCATTCATAAATATTCCTTTTTATTATCATGTTAGAACCATTACACTCTAATATGTGGCATTTATATAGCCTTTGAATAGTCTTGTAGCGGATAGATAAGATACCAAGTCCAGTGACTACTTGAGATATTTGTCCTCTTTCATATTGGTTCTATTTTACCATAACTCCTTGCATTTGTATCCAACCCCTTTCTAAGTTTTGAGCATGAGCATGAGCAATGAGCTAATAAAGTGGAATATTTTTTCATGAGTGTAAGTGGGGAACTAAAAGAGATGGAAAAAAATGTGTAGCTAATTTTATTTCATGTTGTGCATGTTCTTAGGTTAGAATTTTTTAGTTTTGATTTCCAGTAATATATGTATAAATTGTGAAGCCCGTAGAGTAGTTTCTAGAAACAGGTTACTATTTTTAGGTTTAAACATTTTATTTGCACTCCCTATATTCAAAATTCACAATTTCTATAAACTGGTTTGACAAACGAAACTTTGATATTCATTAATTTATCCATACACTATTAATTTGAGATCTCAAATTTTAACCTACCTATAAATACTTTGAACATTTGATCCCTAGTGGATCTTCCTCAACCTTGCAATGCACTATGATGCAGACTTGGTCCCATGGAATTCTTTCAACATCACTTGCTTAAATTTTTCTAAGGTTCATAGTTACCCAGTTGGAGTATTTCTCTTGTACTTCATATACAATGTTAATGTTCGATATCTGAAAGCAGTCTACAATTATATAATCTTGGTGGGTTCATCTTGGACATTAGTTTCATCCCATACTACCTCACATACGAACAAGTGTTGCTCGAGATCCTTAGTCCAAAAACCATGAAAGACAAGAACCTTTGAAGTACCTTCCATTTTCTTCTATGTACTTGTTCTAGATAATAGATTTATAGGTATATTGATTGTCTACTACAGTGAAATATGTGAAATTTTATTCAATCAATAACTCTTACACTCTCTCATAGCTTCTCTAGTCTCTACCACTCTTCCTTCTCCTATATCCTCTCTTCATCACCTTCACTAGAATTCAATCAACTACTCATGGAAACAAATATCTTTATTTTCTTTCACTTCTACCTTAGAACCTTCTTCCACTACTTAAGACTCTATTCTCAAACTTTGTCATGATTTTTTTACCATGCATTAGCTCCTAGGTTTGTCCATCATACCCTTTAACAATCTATTTGAAATTATCAACAACTCCTTCATGTTCATTTGTATACTACTATATCATAGGCCTATTCACTCAGATTATTCGCTGGTTGTCCTCTAGATATCCATTAATGCACTAGGAATTTAGCCACACATGTTATCAGACACCATCTTCAAAAATTCCTTATCACACAAGAACATCTGAATGGAAGTCGAAAATGATCTAATGTACCTCCCATGTGGTCCCTTCAGACAATTTCTTTCATAAACACTATAAGAAATGATGGACTTAATCACAGATTTTGTAATATACCATCCTAAAACACTCTCAAGCCAATAGTCATTTTCATGGGAAATTTTGTTATCTGCACCTTTAACTATTGGACCATATCAATAGTCCAACATTGTGGCTCCATAAGTCAACGATTTTAGTTTTGATCATTGAATTTCTATATCTACTTTGCTAATATTTATAGAAACTAAAGAAAGAAAAAATTGCAGAATTTCATAAAAATATACCATTATAGCCATTCATCAACACTAATTTGTCGATGCCAAATCTCGCTAATAGTAAATTCCCATTTATTTTATTCAATCCAATGGCTTATATTGTCCTTAGTGGGACCCCACATCCCCTTCATTAATAGCTCACGGTCCACCAGAACCATTTTTTGGCACTACATATAATCCAACTTGGATTAAAGCATGAAGTACAGGTAAAAAGACCCCCCTAAATATCGAACCTTTTGATATCGCCTATAAATAGGTGAACACTCACCTAAGGCACCAATGGGGAATGTAGGGGCTGGACTTCTACAACGTTGAAGGGGATTGGAATTGAATGTGTGCAAAAATACTATAATACTTAGATCATAATTCTTAACCTAACTCCAACACAATAGACATTGAATTACTAATAGACAAATTTAAAATTTTTATTGATGTGTGCCCTAATTTTCCCTCATGTCATAACATACATAATGATACACAAAGAACAACTATAAATAGGCATAAGAAATAAATTTTGCAGCCATATCATGAAGAACACAATATATGTGAACAAATGAACCCTTGTTTATCCTCCATTAATACCAGAATAAGCACTACACTAAATTATAGCGTTACCATCTCAATTATATTTGGCACACCATCCTATTTATCATGACATTCGAATCTTACAGAAATCAATAAGAACTAAGACTACACTAACAACAAACTGACCCAAAACAACAAATATTGAGCACAAGCCAACCCAACTCCCATCATCATTTACCTATTTATACACAGTTACATAGTGCTCGGTTGACTTTGATACCATTGGAAATACCAAGGAATATACTTACCATGGGAAAAGAGAGTATACCTTCTAGTCTTGACCAAATAAAAAATGATTTGATGATGCAATCAAGGATAATGATTCTTACCCATTTTCTTTGTATGTAACTCCATTCTATATGGTTCTCATTTTTACACAAACTCTATGCACTACTATCTCCATGACAATTCTATGTGTTTTTCTCTCTTCATTTTTTTTCTCCACTTCTTTCAATGCAACTCCAAAATTGTCTCAAAAAATCTACAATTCTTCAACTCTTCTTCCTAAACCTAGCCCTGACAATTCACAAAGGATTTTTTGAAGCAAGATTATTTTCTATCATAGCTTAGAGTTTTGATCTCCGGGATCAAACCTTTTACCTATATAATACTTCATATCGAGTTCTTGGTGCTCAATTATAGATACCGCAATTGAAATATCATGATTATGTTGGAAATGGAGCATTGGTTCTTAGCTTTCTAGTAGAAAAAGAACCCTAAATTTGTGAAATAATGACACTAGTTGACAAAATTGTAGTTATTTTTAGATACAAACATGTATTCGATAAATTACAATTGGATTGAAGTTCCATAGGAAGAGAGAAAACATATTGATAAACAACATAAATGTAGTTTTTAACCATGTATAGAAATTGCGTGCATACAAATTCTAAAACACATAGAAAAAACAATGCGAGAGCATAACACATAAAACACATATACATAGAGATTTCCCCTAGATCCCAAAGGTAGGACTACCAAATTGATTTTTCATTATGTTCTTTTAAATGTTACAATACATATTTATACATGCCGAAGCATACAATACCATGGACCAAAAAACCATGGACTGAAAACCATCGCATCCAAAAAACATGGGCGAAAATCATGCACAAAGCCATAGGTGGGTCCACCTAGCCTAACATAGGGTCCAAAACCTAAATTTTATGGGCTGCTACCCTGGACCCCATAAAATGGGGTTACGGGTACCCCTCAAACCCGCTGTGAACTCCCCCCCCCCCCCCAATACAAAATCTACACAATGAAGGGGGGGCTTTGCCCCCCTTCTAATGCCCTAGTTAACTACGTGGGCTAGTTGTGGAAAAAAATATAACAGAACCCAACATTCTCGAACTTGTTGTTTTCCTTCCACAGGGGGCCATAAGAGAGATTAGTCATTTTTCCAGCCCCTAAATGCCCCTTGTCTCTCTACACCAAGAGAAATTCTCGTAGCTCACAGATTTTATCAATGCTTCTGCAGTGTTATTCCAAGTGTCCAACTTTACTAGAAACACCTTTTTGTCTTCTATCATCCCTCACAAATTGATATTGAACATTAACATGCTTTGTCTTTGAATGATATGCGGGGTTCTTTGCAAAGAAAATTTCACTTTGGCTATCAGAGTCTATTCTTATAGCTTCCTATACTAACCCCATACTTGAACACAATCCTTGCAACCAAATTGCTTCCTTGCTTGCATGAGTGGCTACCATGTATTCTGCCTCTATAGTTGATAGTGCCACTACAGATTGTTTCTTACTCATCAAACTGACTACACCTCAAAATATGTTAAACACATACCCACATGTAGATCTTCTCTGATCTAGATCTCCAATCCAGTTTGAATCAACAAAGCCATGAATATGCAACACTCTGTCCAATCTTGGTTTTCCTTGGTATCACAAACTGTAATCACTAGTGCCATGTGAATACCTGAAAAACTGCTTCATTGTTGTCCAATGCTCCTTTCTGGTTTTGACATAAAACTGCTCAATACTCCCACTGCATGTGCAATGTATGGTCTAGTACAGACGATTGCATACATCAGGCTAACAACTATACTTGCATATGGAACATGGGACATGTCCTCTTCCTCTTCTTGTGTCTTGGCACACTATTCAACAGATAACTTTACACCTACAGGAATAGGAACCTTCACTGGTTTACTATCCTGCATATTAAATATCTACAATATTGTCTCAACATACTTCCTCTAGTTTAACCAGAGCTTTCCCTTTTCCTGATCTCCTTTAATTTCCATTCACAGAATATAGTTTGCAGCACCAACACCTTTCATGTTCAATTCGGAGGACAATTGGGTCTTCAAATCCTGGATAATTTCTTTATCATTTCCAACTAGAAACATATCATCCACATACAATATCAAATAAATAACACAGTCACCAATTAATTTAAAATACACAGTGATTTGTTGTGCTTCTAGTGAAGCCAATTCCCTATATAAACGTATCAAATTTCTGATACCGCATCCTTGGTGATTGTTTTATCCCATACAGAGACTTTTTTAACTTGCATACCAGTTCTTTCTTACCCTTCACATCAAATCCTTTAGGTTGCTTCATATATATTTCCTCTTCCAGAAACCCATGAAGAAATGTTGTCTTCACATCCATCTGTTCTACCTCAAAATCAAAAGCAACAGTGACAGATAGAAGTAATCTAATAGAAGTTACCTTGGCAACATGAGAAAAATATCACCAAAATCAATTCCCGGCACCTGGGAATAACCTTTTTCTACCAACCGAGCTTTGTATTTATCCACCTTTCCTTTTGCATTTGTCTACTTCTTCAACACCCATTTCTTGCCAATGGGTTTCCTTTCTGCTGTCAACTACACCAAATCCCAAGCCTCATTTTAGTGCAAAGATGCCATTTCATCAACCACGACCTCTTTCTAGAGTTTTCCATGCTCTGAATCTATTGCTTCCTTCACAATTCTTAGATCATCGTCGGTAATAGATAAAGAATTTTTAATGGAAAGCAGATGGAATATACCTTCCTGGCTGCCTTCTTTCTTGAATTGATCTTCTCACACCCAAAGTTTCTAGCTCTTCATCTTCTGATTCCTCCTCTACCACAGAGTCTGAGTTTTCCTCCTTAAGCTCAAACTTTATCTTCTTAGGTTCCTTTGGTTGGACTTCATGTTTAATAAAATCTTTTACCTCTCTAAAAACCACATCTCAGATATACACAACCTTCTGTGTGACTGGGTTCCAAAGCTTATAACCCTTCAAACCATCCTTATACCTAATAAAGATGCATTTTTCAGATTTACTATCCAGCTTGGTTCATTTCTCCTTTAGAATGTGTACATATGCATCACATCCAAATACCCTTAGATGTGAAAGAGAGGGTTTCTTACCAATCCATACCTCTTGTGGAGTCTTATCCTCCAACGCAGATGAAGGTGACCTATTGACCAGGTAAAATGCAGTATCCATAGACTCTACCCAAAATTCTTGTCCTAACCCGACACCATTGAGCATGATTCTTTCCCTTTCCATCAACATCTTATTCATTCTTTCTACAACTCCATTTTGTTGAGGTGTATATTGATCTAGGTGGATATTGGTGGCCACCCACTAATTCCACTTGGATCCCCTCTAGTGCTTCTTGCAGTTTTTTCAGTTTCCTTAATTATAGCACATTTTACTATTTTTAGCAGTTTTTCGGGTCCTAAACTCCCGGAGCCGTTTTGAGTACCTAAACGACGTTTTAAACGACATTTTTTGGGAAATCTACCGCCGGTGATTTTTCTGCCTAAAAATCGTCTTTTCCGTCATAGTCCTCGGAGATATCTTTCCAAAGGGCTATCATGTGCATCAAACGGAGATAATACGACCAATTCACGACCCCGGGAAGTTGATGTACCAACTTACCCAAAAAAGGGGCCCACAATTTGGCGTTTCATCTTCTAGGGTCAGGTTTTGGAATGTGAAGGGTTTTTCATTGTTTCTCAACAATAAATAGGCCTTCGAGCCTCATTGTAA